>CAIGRN010076180.1:0-12876 GCA_903798345.1 Fraxinus anomala
TTGGTTTAACTTACTACATTTCTATATCGATTAACACTCAAACAATAGCATTAAATCTTAATGACAATGACTCAATGGATCACCTAGAATTAGGGTATATCTCTATCTCTTATAAGAATCTAAATTTTTTACTATATTGATCTAAAATGCACGATAATCTCTCAAACATTGCACAATCACTAAATATCGACATATATTGGCCAAATAGATGCAAGACATTAAACCCTTTTTTGGCACTCATTATTTTAAAAATAAAATTTTCTCTATCTTATTTTCAATCGCACATTTTTCAATAAAATAATATTGCATTCAAATCCAAAATTTTTCCTTATTTTTTAATCATACATTCTTTATCAAAATATTATTTCAAAATGTATTTTCATAAACAAAGGGTCTCAAACATGCTATAAATACAATAATAAATGCATATGACAATAAATATTTTGACATTAAAAAGCAAAAATAAAAATTAATTAAGCTAGATTAAGTTTCCTATATCATCCCAACATCAAAAGATTTATCTCATTGCATAAAAGTGGCACAAAATGGAAAAGTTGAGAGATACATCACAAAATAGAGAAAGAAAAGTATGGAAATCAAGATAATAGCTGGAACCCGTCCCCTTTGTGGATTCTTGAAGTAATGCAATTAGGGATGACAAAAAAACTCGACAAACTCGATACCTGCCTGGCTCCGCCCCAAACGGGGAGGAAATAACCCGCTCAATTGGGTATCAGGGTAGGTACGGGGCGGGAAATTTTGCCCAGAGGCGGGGACGGGTAACGGCCCCCACCCCCACCCCATTTAATTTTATTTTTAATTTTATTTTTAGAATTCAACACTTTAAATTGAAAATTTCATTAGTTATAATATAAAATGACAACTAAAATTATTTGTTTAAGTCTAGTGAATAGGGAGAATAAAAATAAATTATAAAAATAAAATTAAATGGGATAGTAAACGGGGCAAGGACCTCGCCCCGTCCTGACCCCATGGGATGGGGCGGGGAATTGCTTGGCAGGGCGGGGGAGGCTCTTAGGTCCCCGCCTCGCTCCGTTGCCATCCCTAACCCTCCATCGCCTCGTTGCCATCCCTAAATGCAAATGATTGGTGTTGATTTTCTTCAATTTCTTTCCACATTTGCTTGAGTTTTTTTCCTCTTTTTTCCTTTTTTTCTCTTCTCTTTAGGTTTTGAATGGGTATGTAGAGAATGGGGGCACAAGTGGCTGAAAACGGTGCTTATAAATGCCCTAAAAACATGTTATAGGTGTTTCAACAAATGAGATATTTTTTAAAGATCGCAGTGTTTCCTCTTGTCCAAAGATAGCTCGCATCCTTTTGTAGGTAAAGAAAATCCAGTATCACCAACTTTCCTATCTTGTCAAATACCAGTGTCGAACTGAAAAAGTACATTAATGGCATATCTCCATTGGTTGCTGAGGTTGACTTGTCAGGTTATCATGAAACCGTCATTTAGGTCAGTCCCTAGCAATTAATGAGCTAGTGAGTAAGCAAAGCTACATCATACGATTAGTGAAATAAGTGGGCCCCGATATAAGTTCTGAATGTAATAATAAATTTGATTAGATGTTTTATTAGTGTGTAAGAAATCTATAATCGTTATATTCCCTCGAAGCACGACATTAGGTCGTAGGTTAGATGTTAACAGTTACCCTCGGTTGGTTCTTGCCTTGGTGACGAACTAACCTTGGATGTGATTGGCTCGCTTTTCCATGTTTCATTATTTATTACAGCCATAAATAAACCAGACATGTGTGGCTTTCTGCCTTTGATGAGTTGTTGCGCACCCAAATTAGCTTCCTTGAGAAGCTTTACCAAAAACGACTCCGTTTCATCTGGCTGGATTGGCCCTTAATTTTTCCTCATATTCTCACATCTAACGGTTCATGTCGCGCATCTTCATCTCATATCTCTTTATATATATTTTTACCTTTTATTTTCACACCTTTACTCTCGAATTTCTCTTTCAAAGACGTAAAGATTTTCTTTCACAACTTTTCTATAAAGTCTTATTTATTTTCTGAGTAAGGTCATCCGTTCCTAGGTATTTTCCTTAATAGAAAAAAATACCTTTCTATTTTACTGCATATCCACCTAGATCACTTGCATCAGTTCGGACGAATCTAGGGCTCATTCCTGGGACAACCAATAGGAAGACGTAATATCCTCTTCACCTACATCCTTTGCAAGCTAGGACTGTCACGAGATTTTAACTCCAGTCCCAATCTCCACCATTTACCCATAAAACTTAGGCCATCATAAAAATATGGAACAAAACGTAGAGAGAGATGAGGTTGGGTCTCGTGAGGGGGATGAGGAAATTTTGCAAGAGTGGGAGGCAGATTCGTATAAGTCAATGATGACGAGGGATATGTTAGTGAGCTTGAGGGTGAAATATAACATTCCTAGCTCAATAGAATTAATAATTTCCATATTGAATTAATAATTTCCACCTTATTTGACCAAGCTAACACTCCTCTAGTGGGATGTGTAGCTTTAAATTCAGCTATCCTTAATGCAGGGCTTACGATTATCCTTAAATTCCTTTGTTCTTGGGGAATAGCTCATACCAATTGTGTCCCAATGGCTGGAGGACATTAGTTACTACACTGATTTTGTAGAATGAATTAGGTCATCCTGAATTGAGTGTAGCACAGTTCAACTCCCTCTTCACTTTTAAAGTGGATGGGAGGAACAGTGGTTGGTGGTACGCTAGTATTAGGCCTAGGACGGGTGGCCTTCTAGTACTAGATTCTCCCTCCTCAATAAATAAGTGAAAAGATGAGTTCTTTTTTGTGTTGGGGAAGTGGCAGTTTCACCCTGTCGAGGTGAATAGGGAGGACGTAGTTCCTATCCTTTATCACTCGCTGTGTAAGTGATCATAACTTCAATATTTCCCCGCATTCGTTTTATGAGCACATTTTTAATTTACTTACTTTCATCTGCAGAAGTTAACCTCAGCAATCCAAAAGTTAGCTGACGCGGTAAGCGCTCTTCCAAAGAAGTAAAGGTTTTGCAAATTCATCATCTCTGATTCCAACCTCTTCCAAGTTGGGTTGTTCCAATCCCTTTCTCCAACTTCGACCTCAGGCAAAGCTCCTACAACTGTCCCAACCTCTTCCAATAAGTATTTTGATTAATATCTCCATTAGTGTTTACCCTAGACATACTTAACACTTGTTTGTTGTTCCTTTTACTCCAGCTTAAAATTAAGATATGTTGGGATACAAGGCAGCGAAAGCAACAGCAGCTGCTGCCAAAGGCAAAAAAAAGGGTCGATACTGTCGAAGTCATCAGCCGACCTCAAGAGGTTGTGCAGGCACAAGAGGCTGAACTTGAGCATGAGGTTCAGCCTATAAAGTGTCTTCGTTCTGATGAAATGCAAGCTAAATCCATTCCCGCGACTTCAGCTCCAGAGAAATCCTCCCCTGAAATTCCTCTCGAAAAACCAACCTCAACCTAAACTTCGGTCCCCACAATAGCATGGGCTAACTATTCAAGGTCGCAAGAAAGGTGCCCTGACTTGTAAAGGCCAAATGTTGAAAATTTACTAGCCCATTGACTTGACATCTCTCTAGACTTCCTTTAAGCTCCATCCCCATCGAGGAAATCCATTACAGAACTTCCCCCTCCTTTTAGAAAATCTGCCAACCTCCTCACTAGGAGCTAGAATGAGAGGTAGCAACAATTCTTGACTGAGATGCCTGCGGGTGAGGCCATCTTCTTAGTTCAGCTGCACTACCACAGATCCATCATGTACATGATGTCATTAGCAGATAAGGTAGTTCATTTAAACTTAAGTGGTTTTAAATTTCTTCTTTAGTTTTATTACTGACACTTCTTTTCTTTGCTTAGGTTAAAGTCAAGCTACATAAAATGCTCGTAGTAAAGTATCAAGCCTTAGGCTTGTTTGAGAGCATGCAGGCTGAGCGAGCAAGATTTACAGAGAAAGAGAAAGACTATGAAGATCGCCTCAATAAGATGGGAGTACAGTTAGAAGCCAAATGTGCCTCTAAACTGAAATTTATGGATGACACTGAGTCTTTAAGGGTTTGGGAGAAAAAGGCAAACCAACGAGCAGCCACTGAGAGAAAGAGAGACGAGGAGGAGAAAATCCGAGCTAATGAGGAGCGAGCTCGGGCTGATAAAGCTGTGAAGAAAGCTGAAGAGGCTACCAAAAGGGCGGAAAAGGCTAAAGCTAAAGCTTCCAAGGTAGTGGAGGTTTGGAGGGCCTCTTTTAAGTTTGATGCACTTGCTTAGGATGCCTTTGTCATGGTTTTAGGAGAGCTTATAAAGCACATTGGAAAGGTGGGGCCAGACTTCGACACAGGCTTCTTGTTGGAATCTTTAGAGGAGCAAAAGAAGGAGCTCCAAAGATTATCTGAAGCAGCTGGAGTTATCATCTCTCCAGCTGATGAAGACCTTGAAGATGAAGTTCAAACTCCACAAGGCCAGTTCTTCCTTAAGTTTAATTAAAAAAAAATCTTATTGTTTAAACATTGCTTAAATGAATGATGTAAAATTCTTTATTTTTTTTGCTCATGAATGAATGTTAGTTTAATATTATATTATTATTTTAAACTTTGCACAATATGTTGCTTATTTTTACTACACAAACTTTATCTAAGTGTTGCAGCACATGCAACCTTAGCTCAACTTGCTAACGAGCAAAGCTTTGTAATTCCAAGAGGGAATTCGTCTAAGTGTTGCATCACATGCAACCTTAGCTGAGCTTGCTAACGAGCAAATCTTTATGCCTCCTTTAAGAGGGAATTTGTCTAAGTGTTACAAAAAATGCAATCTTAGCTCAACTTGCTAACGAGCAAAGCTTTATACCTTCTTTAAGAGAGAATTTGTTTAAGCTTGATGATGAACAATATTTTTTATAGAATACACACTTTTTGTTATAGATTTTTAGTACAAAGTACACTCATTTCCTACTGATAATACTTTTTGAAGTGTTTCTACGTTCCAAGGGTGCAGCAGAGGTCTTCCATCCATATCTTCCAGCTCGTAGGCTTCTTTGAGTAGTATTCTAGTTATTATGTAGGGACCTTCCTAGTTTGGTCCTAAAGATCCAGAGCTAGATTATCTAGTGACAAGGAAACTTTTCCTCAATACCAAGGTTCCGACCTCAAATACCCTTTTCTTGACCTTCTGATTGTAGTACTTCGCATTGCGTTGTTTGTATATAGCATTTCTAATTTCAACTTCGTTCCTCATTTCCTCTATTAGTCCAACTCTCCACGCAAAGCTTTCTCATTCCCTCTTCGTTGTACATTGTTGTTCGAATGGAAGGAATCCCTACCTCCTATGGGATCACAGCTTCCACTCCAAAAGCTAGAGAGAAAAGAGTTTCTCCCATGCTATTCCTAGGTGTAGTATGGTAAGACCATAGTACGCTGGGGAGTTCTTCAACCCATCCTTTCCTTAAGAGCATCGAATTTTGCCTTTAGTGTATGCTTGATGATCTTATTTATTGCTTCAACTTGTCTGTTAGCCTGACGATAATTTGGAGTGGAGAAATGCTTCTGTGTGCCAAGCTCGTCACAAAAATTTGCAAAACGGTTATTGTCGAATTGCATTTCATTGTCTATTAAAATGGAATGAGGTATTCCAAACATGCACACGATGGACTTCCATATAAAATCAGTGTTATTTTGTTCGGTAATTTTAGCAAGTGATTCAGCCTCTACCCATTTAGTTAGTCAATTGCAACAATTACGAACTTCGTTCCATCCTTCCTAGAGGGCATGGGGCCAATTAAATTGACCTCCCAAGTGGAGAACGGTCAAGGAGCCACTAGAAAGTTCAGCTCTTCTAGCTGAAGCTTAATATTAAGAGCGAATCGTTGACATTTGTCGCATCTTCTTACGAATTGTAATGCATCCAGTTTCATAGTGGGCCAAATATATACTTGACGCATGATATCATGAGCCAACGATTGTCCTCCGAAATGATTTTCACATATTCCTTCATGTAAAGCATAAAGTGCTTCTTCCTCATTAAAACCTTTTAACAAAGGTACCGAATATCCTCATTTGTAGAGCACATTTTTAATTAATGTGTACCTTACTGACCTCGTCCAGAGTCTTCTTGCTTCAATGTGATCCTCAGGGCGTATCCCCATTCTTAGATAGGAACCGATTTCGTCCATTCATGTGGGCTTGTGATCAGTCATCAAAGAAACAATCTCTAGTTTTTCAATAGTAGGATGAGTAATCCTTCCCACTGGAACGTTATCGAACTTTTCTATTACTTTACTTGTGCCCATCCAAGCTAAAGCGTCAACATGACTGTTTCGAGTTCGAGGAATTTGCTTGACCACGACAGTTCGAAAATCCTTAAATTCTTGCTTAACAACTTAAAGATAGCTATTCATTTTTTCTTCCTTAGTTTGGTATGCTTCATTGATCTGATTGACTACCAATTGCGAGTTACTATATACTATCAGATGAGAAATTCTCATCTCTTTTGCCATCCTCACCCCAACTATCAGCGCTTCATATTCCATCTCGTTGTTGGAAGCCTTGAAATCGAACGGTAGGGCTTCACAGAATACTTGGCGATTTGGCCTACCAAGACTACTCCTATCCCTGACCGAATTCCAGTTGAGGATCCGTCTACAAAGAGTTGCCATGGAGCGTCATGAAAAAGTACCTCTACTGGTTCCGAACTGAACTCCGCAACAAAATCAGCAAGCGCTTGACCTTTTATAGAGGTACGATGTTTGTACCTTATGTCAAAATTATCCTAGCTCCACTGCCCACTTGACTATTCCTCTCGAAGTATCAAGTATCTGTAAGGTTTGCCTTATTGGATATTTAGTTAAAGTCTCAATAGAGAGTTCTAAAAAATATGGTCTCAACTTCTTTGCATCCATAACAAAGGCATAGGCCAATTTCTCTAAAGGAAAATAATGGAGCTCGACTTCATGGAAGTCCTTACTATGTTGAATTTCCTCTTCTTCCCAAGCTAAGACAGTGCTGATAGCATGTTCAGATACTGCAAGATATAAGATCAACACTTCACATGCCCTTGATTTTGACAACACTGGTGGTTGTGCCAATTACTATTTTAGCTCCTCGAAAGCGAGTTGACATTTATTAGTCCACTTTAACTCCTTCCCTCCTCGTAGGATATCGAAGAATATCTTACACCGATCAGTTGTTTTTGACATAAAGCGGTTGAGGAAATCTATTCGTCAGTCAAACTTTAAACCTCCTTTTGCCTTGTTGGAGCTTACATTTTAATGATTGGCTAGGTAAGCGTCCTATAGTAAGATGAGGAGTTATGAATCCTCATATCTTTTCTGGGTTGGCCTCATTTCCTCGGCAATTTACAAGATGACCTAAGAATTTTCCGGAGCTTACACCAAATGCACATTTGTGTGGATTTAGTTTCATCCCATACTTTCTCAAGATCCCAAACATTTCAGCAAGATGTTGTCCATGATCTTTTGCGTCTGTACTCTTGACTAACATGTCATCAACATATACTTCATTGTTTTACCAATTTGTTTGGCGAACATGGAGTTGACCAAACGCTGATAACTGGCTCCAGCATTCTTGAGGTTAAAATGCATCACCTTGTAACAATAATGACCTCGATCAATAATAAAGGCGTTATGTTCCTGATCTGGCCGTACATAGGGATTTGATTATATCTTGAGTATGCATCCATGAAGCTAAGCAATTCATGTCATGCCGTCTCATCGACCATCTGATCTATCCTTGGTAAAGAAAAACTATCTTTAGGACATGCTTTGTTGAGGTCAGTGAAATCTATATACATCCTCTATTCCACATTACTTTTCTTCACAAGTAGTGGGTTAGCAATCCATTGGATATTTTGCTTCACGGATGAACCTATTGCGAATCAACTTTTGCACTTCGTAATTTAGAGCCTTATACCTTTTCGAATTTAAAGGTTGATGTCGCTACCACTTAGGTCGCACTGAAGGGTAGATTCCCAACCTATGTCAAGTGATGTTGGAGTCGATTCCTCTCATATTTACACGACTCCAAGCGAAAACATCAAAGTTCTGTAGGAGAAAATCTATTATTTGACCTCGGATGGATGGCCAAAGTTCATGACCTATTCTAAGCTCCTTCAATAGATCATGTGGTCCGAATGCTACCTTGTCTGGCTCCTCCATAGGTTCTCCCCCTTTGACCCTTAGATGTGAGTCTAATAAGCTAAGGTTGGACTCTACCAGATGTGCATATAAATTCCTGGGAAAATATATGCCCCATTCCTTGCTGGACAAATCTTCACTCGACATTTCTCAGCAATGTCCCTGTTTCCCTTAACTTGACCTATACCATGAGGCGTAGGAAATTTTAGCGTGTAGTGGTACATTGACACAATTGCCCTGAGGTTGAACATGATGCCCCATTGCGGCATCATAAGGTGAATTGGAATCAAGTACCACAAACTCAGTGTTTAACTTTATTTGGCGTGGGACTTCACCAATTTTGGCAGAGAGCTCAATCTACCCTTTTGCTCCATTAAGTCCTAAAACCACGTTTGAGTATGGTCATAGAAAATTTAATAGAATACCCATCCACTCCAATTTGTTAGCATAAAGGATGTTGAGAGAACTCCATGTAACTACTAAAACTTTGGGAAAGATGACTCCTACAATGGGTATTGAAACCACCAGGATTACAGGATAAGGATCCAGGTTTGCCTCCTTATCGTCAAACTAAAGATGGTTGTCTGTTATATTTCTGCTATGTTTCTTAGTGATATCGATCTCAATAAGGTTGACTACAATGGTTCTCTTTAATCTAGCTTTCCTTGCTCGATCATTCTGCCCGTTCTTCAACATTCGAACCTGAGGACTAGGTAAATCAACATTGCAAGCCTTGCCCTTGGCTTGATTTCCACACACTACTCCAACTCTGTCTGGAGTGAAAAACTTTATGAAATAATGATATATTGAAGTGGCAGCCTACAGCTCGTGTTATATACATCTTCCTAGAATAGCTTTATAATTGGAAGGCAAGTTAACAATCACAAAATCCGCTAAGATCCTTCTCTGACAGGGGACCTTGCCTAGCTTTACAATCAAAACAATTTGACCTCAAGCTTCAATTGGGTCTCCAGAAAATCTTTGCAGTTTCTTGGAATACGGTTGAAGATACCGTTCTTGGATTCCCATTTGCTCTATAGTTCGAGAATACAACACTTTGATCGAATTTCCATTATCCACAAATGTTCGTTGTATTTGTATGCTAGCTACCGACATGGTTATCACCAACACATCACTTTGGTCCTACAAAACTCCGTGTAAATCTTCTTATGAGAATCCAAACCATTCCGATAGCAATTCCATGCCGGTATTAGACTCTAGTCATTCTACATTGTAATTATAGCAATTGTGTGCATCTCATGCTTGCCTGCATCTTACCCTTCTCAATCCTTCGATGCACTGGTTTTCACCTATTAACATTCTGATTTCAACCCGGGGTGGGGAGTTTCGAGCTTGGTGAATTGACTTACCTCATTGAACCGTTCCAGGTTGGTGAGGTTGTTGATTAGATGCGTGATTTGTTTATCTAGGTTTAGCCACAAACTTCTGCAAATGACCTCGCCGAATCAAGGACTCCATCTCTTCCTTTAAATTTCTACAGTCATCTGTGTTGTGCCCCGTCGACCTATGATACCAACAGTACTTTCCTTGGTTCCTCCCCGATGGATCTTTTTCTGAGGTGGGGGTCTGCGAAATGCTTCTTTTTTCTATTTGCAGGAATACCTCCTCCAAGGTAGTGTTCAGTGGATGATATTCACATAATCTTTCCGAATAAGACCTTGGACGATCTCTATCCTTTCGAACTTTTCTCTTCTCATGATTGAATCATTTATCCACTTTTTTCCCTTGTTGGATTAGAGGAATGTGGATTTATCTTGACTTCATCTTGATCTGAGGTGGCTTCCTCTACACTTATATGTTTCTCAACTTGATTGAGAAACTCGTGGTATGTTTGAGACCCATCTTCGTGTACAGGCCACCACAACCTCGTTCTAGGCCTTAGCCCAGATATAACTGCCATGAGTGCAGTATCATCGGAGATTTTTTTTGACCTCCATAGATTGTTTGTTAAACCTACTTAGATAACTTTTAAGCGATTCGCTCTTCCCTTGCTCGATGCTTACCAAAAAACATTCTTTGGGTGTGGTTCTTGCTTTAGAACCCATGAACTGAGCTAGGAATACTGTGGCAAGACAGTTCCAGTTTCTTATGGACCTCTGATGTAGCCTACTAAATCACCTTTGAGCTTTATCTCCCAGCGTTAATGGAAAGACACGATACATAATAGAGTCACATGCTCCTTGCAGCTTCATCTAGGAAGTTTACTTGTCTAAATGACTGAGGGGATCTCATTTTCCATCGTACCTAGTTAGTTGTGATATTTTTAACTTTTCAGTTAGAGGTTCAATGAGAATATCTTGAATGAAATGAGAATGGCGCTTAGTGAGATACTCCTCCGTACCTCATTTATTCTTGGCTTCCAGATCAGCGATGCATTTTTTAGAGCGTTCATTTCGGGTTTGGCCTGTTCTAAAGGATGCTTTGCACAGTGCTCAGCATACTCGCTCCGAGATATTAGGAAGCTCTGAGATCCCAACCAATCAAACACACTGTCGATTTTCCTGGTAACTAGTTCCGCTGCTGAAAGAACTCCTAATTTCTTCAGTTGACTTTAAGATGATTCTTCTCCTGAACAATAGAGGGTCCTCCTGGTGGGAGGTCATCTGGCCCGTTCCCTTTGTGGGGCCTCTACCTTAGTATTGGGTAGGTAAATGTGAGTTTGGTTTTGCTCCATTCTATTGATTGCATTCGTCAATTTTTCAATAGCTTCTCTCGTGATATTCATGTGAGGGTCGCTAGCTTCATTTTGACCTTGTCATTTTCCAATATTTTGGGGAATATTAGCTTGCTCAGGTTAGGAATTAGATTGATTTCCTGACATCAAAATATCATCCATAATAGGTTTTTGTAAGGGATTTTTGGAACAAATAGGGCAAATTATTCAAGTAAGGGTCCTTCATCTAGTGCCAAACTGTTGACGTTAAAAAGTGTAAAGATCAATTTAAGTCAACTTTGAAAGCAAAATAAAGAGAAACTCAAGATTTTTATTGATAATCACTTCTAAGTTACAAGTGTTTCAACAAATGAGATATTTTTTTAAAGATCCCAGTGTTTCCTCTTTTGCAAAGATAGCTCGCATCCTTTTATAGGTAAAGAAAATTCAGTATCACCCACTTTCCTGTCTTGTCAATCACTAGTGCCGAATTGAAAAAAATACATTACTAGCATATCTCTATTCACTGCTGAGGTCGGCTTGTCAAGTTATCATGAAACTATCCTTTAGGTGGGTCCCTAGCAATTAATGAGCTAGTGAGTAAGGGAAGCTACATCATACGATTGGTAAAATAAGTGGGTACTAACGTAAGTTTTGAATGCAATAATTAATTTGATTGGATGTTTTATTGGTGTGTAAGGAATCTATAATCATTATATTCACTCGAATAAGATTAAGATGTGTTAGGTGTATGCAATAATCCGTCTTTAATTAGGTAGCATGTCGGATGTTAACAATAAGTTTATGCATCTATTTTCAATTTTGCATTTCCTAATTTACCTAAAGTAACTTCCAATATATGAGCATCAAATAGTATCATTGACTCTAAGCACCTAAGAGAACAATTATATTCAAACACCTTTCCAAAACAAAAGAAAAATATGAACTCCTTTAGATGTGATAAAACAACATCGTTAATCATGCATGGTGTACAAGATACACTAAGCTACTGTTTGATACGAATTAAAATTCAGATTTTAATCTAAATCAAAATTAAAGTCAATAATTAATTTTAATTGCAGATTTATGAGTTTTATAATTTTTTAACCATACATTTCATCAACTTTTATCAAAATTTACTAAAAATTTAATTTTAATTCCCACCGAATAGGAGCTAAATATTTTAATCAAATTAAAATCTTGAAAGAATGTGCAATTATTGCGCTATCTAATGAAGCAGTTTATCCGTTGCATTGTGTTTAACAACAAACAGCTTCTCAAGAGAGTCGAATTATCATTATCAAGATATAGTGCTTTTAAAAATACCTATTGATTACTATCAACACAATACATATCATCAAATGTTAGAGAGATACATTCCGTTCTTTAAGAATGAATAAATTTAATTCTTCTTTCATCTTATCGAACATTGTAACATAAATGCCTTTTCGTCGAAGGGTTTTGCTAAAGTGCCATCCCCTTTGACATAGGGGATGACACACTAGCCAAGTGACACCCCCTATTGGGAGGCGCCGGGTCGGGGGATGGCACACTAGCATTATTCTTTCGTCGAATCTTTAAAAACTTGGCAAGAATCGTTCCAAGATTATGATTATAAGCTAACCTTACATAAAATAAGGTAAAATAACACAAACAAAAATATAAGTAATTGTAAAAGGTTCATATCTGTTGAAATAGTGAAATTAAGAGAGTGATAGTAGTTGCTAAATTACGAGAGTGATCGCTGCTAAATTATACGACTCAGTAGCTGAGAAGAAATTGTAGAGGAGAACATTAAAGAAGACATTGAATTTTAAGTTTGTGATGAAATTTGATTCCCAATGAAAACCTATTTTATAGGCCCGAATTCTAACAAAAATAAAAATAAAAAATTTTAATTTTAATTTCAAAATTATATTTACAGCAATGCTACACGTACATGGATATTTCACAATTTTTTTTTACCGAAGGCACGTGGCGTGATTTCATCGGACAATTGAAAAAAAAAATAGATATATAAAGGTGCTGCCAACTAAGCACCTTT
>CAIGRN010076185.1:0-11115 GCA_903798345.1 Fraxinus anomala
ATAACATCAATTCACTGTAGTGAAATCGGATGAGAACATGGCAAGTGTGAAAACTCATGTGACAAGAATGAATAGTGAATTCAAGGATGTCTCTTTTAATAGAGGAGTGATATATGAAATATATAAAGGAAAAAAAAATTATTTTGTTGGCTTTTGATTGTATATTTGAAATATATAAAGAAAAACATGTCATAGTAATTTGAGTATGACAAAGCAAAGTAACTTTAATTTAATTTGAAGTATTTTTTTTCCTTTAAACAAGTTAAAGTTTTTTTATTTTTATTTTTTAAACAATATCATCTTACAGTATTGGAGACAACCCCTCATGTTTCAATTATATCATTAACATTCCCTATTTTTCAATTTTAAATATCATATACGAGTTCAGTTACAAGCTCATGGATAGGATGGATGTTCATTTGATTCACGCTCGAGAACAATTAGTCTTTTTCGAAACTTATTTTTGGCATTTATATGGGTGATTTTGCCACAGTTGACCCCTTGTTTGAGGAGTTCAGTGTTTAGTCCAGTCCTTAGAGTGTTCTCCTCCAGCCAGTCTGAAGTGAACAATATCTTATCACATCAAAAGCCATCAGTGAAGGGAAATCATAGACTCAGAATAGGAACTCACACTTGCTGGTGAAGTAGTCCTCAAAAGTCAAAATCATGGGAAGAAAACTAACGTATTGTAAATACTTCAACTATCCTGGAACAATAGGAATGTCAATTTGACTCGAAAAACTTGAATCTTGCGGGGGTGGCAATGAGATTTTGGGATAGGATTTTGCTGTCTTCAGACGGAACAGGGCGTCTCCGCATGTCCTATTTTTCTTGTTTACCGTTTTCAAACCGTTTTCTGTTTTCAATCTTTGAAAATAGTGAAAACGCGTTCTCTTTTTTATTTTCGAAAATGCATTTTTGAAAATGAAAAAAAAATTACACTAAAAAGGAAAAAGGTCCAAAACCTCGTTTTGGGAATTTTGAAGCCAATTTTAGAAAACACGGGAAATACTTCTCAGCCTTGTACTCTCTCTCTCTCTCCCGTCTCCGGGCTTACACGGTATTCCATTTCTATACAAACCATAAGCACCAATTTTCAATCAAGATAAGGTTTTTCTTCTCTATAATCTCTCAATATCTACAACCCAATCTTGTGGTGCAGAGAAGAGTAGAAAATGCTGTCAATGTGTTCGTGAATTGTGAGTAAGTTCAACTCTAAACCCAATAAGAATAAAGAAATTACCCCTCTTTTATAAATCATAATTTAATCGTCAGTTTTGGTTTTTAGAATTTAGAATTGTATTGCTATGAGTGCTACACTTCAAGCTTCTCTTGTTTACAAGCCCTGATTCTCGCAATTCAATAATATAGCTTTTTGTCTGAAACCCCGGGTTTCCCTTTTTGCTTCTCCGTTAATTCCATGTAGAAGTAGAAATCATAAGTTCAATTGGCTTCCTCCCAATTCTCGATTTTCACGGCATCGTTTAGTGGTTTCTTGTACATTAAATCCAATTCCGAAAAGTGTAAATTCAACGCCGAACTTATTTAATGGTAATTTAAATACGGATATTGAAAAGCCTGAAGTAAAGGAGTTCAATAATGGGAATATTGTGGGAAAAGTGCAAAATTTGAGGCGGGTGAAGGAGTAGAGGGCGAGGTGCCAAAGGAAGGTTTGGGGCAAACTGAGGATGTCGAGAAGAGGTTGCCAATACTGGTGTTTATTATGTGAGTTTTTGCCAGGTTGAGAAATGGGTTTCAGAGAATTTTGTATTCAGATTGGTTTAGTTGGTGGGGCGGCAGGAGAAACGGTTGGATCGTTTAATCACTGTGGCTTCTAGAGGATAAATGCAACTTCTGAATTTAAATGATAAAAGAAGTCTATTATTGAGTGAATAAATTTTCATGAATTTTTGTGTTATTTTGAAAAAGACAGGGCCGTTGGAAGATGGAAAAAAAGTGAGTGTCGAGGAGGGTGTTGTTATGCAACTAGAAGTTGAACTAAATAGATGCCGTAAATGTTTACAGGTCAAACTTTGCAATGGGAAGTTGATTGCTGTTAAGGCTTGCAGAAAAGGTTTTTATAGCATTGGAAAGCATCAGATTCTTTGTCACATGGAATAAGCTTGAATATCTTTCCTAAATTGGAGTCAGATCTTCTTAGATTTAGCTCTGTCTTAAGCTCTCCTTTCCAGGCATATGATGATCTCATGTAAGCATTCTCGGAGAGGAATAAGGTGGATAATAATTTTTCTGGATTTTATTTGCTTATTATGTTGCATGATATAATGGGACATCATTTTGTTGCACCATAATTTTTCCTCTCTGAAATTTTAATAATATTTGTCTTGATGCAGTTTGGAAATCTCCCATGTGGCTTTAGAGCTAACACATGGCTTATACCCCCTGTAGCTGCACAATCACCACCTGTCTTTCCTCCTTTCCTTGCGGAGGATGAAAAATGGGGAGGAAATGGAGGTGGTCTAGGAAGAGATGGCAAAAGTGATTTGATACCTTATGCTCATGAACTTTTATCTCTAGCATCTATGCCATGCAAAACAGCAGAGGAAAGGCAAGTTCGAGATAGAAAAGATTTTCTTCTCCACAGTTTGTTTGTCGATGTTGCTATTTTTAGAAGCATTTCAGCTATCCAACATGTGATGTGAAAACCAGAATTAGCTCATTCTGGTGCAAATAGCGAAATAATTTATACAGAGAGAGTAGGGGACTTGAGGATAACTGTCATCAAATATGCTTCCAATGCTTCCTCATCAAAGATTATTTTTCTTTAATTTACTTATTTTTGTCGGTTATTTGAATCACTTTGGTGTCCCTTTTCTTTTTGAAAAAATGATAGAGATCTTTTACTTAGAAATGTATTTTCTGGGGGTTCTTTGTATGTGTTTGATGAGATTTGCTTTGTGCTACTGAGCATTATCGTTCTGATTCTGTCATGCTTTATGATGGTCTATGGCATTTGATAAGCCCTGGAATGAGGTTATTTGTTGAGGTTTTACTTTAGCTTTAAGTAATTATGTGCATGCAAAAAGATGAGAATCTAATGTTAATTTTCCAACTACTAGCATCAAACTATAAACCCAGTTTCAAATGTGGCAAATTTGTTTCCTTACTTTGCCTTTACATGTTTCTGCTTCTGAACTCATTCTTCAAGATTGGATTCCTAATGGTGGAGAGTAATACAATAATCTTGAAATAGGTTAATTCTGGCATTACGTAATGCCTATGATGTTAGATTACTTCAACTTTTCAATGATCCATCCCAAAATTGAGACTTGCATTTCAAATACTTGAACGTTTAGCTTATATGCCTGAAATTTGTCTCAATCGTTTAGGTCCTTTCTTGTCTTCAATTTTTTCCTTTTCTATTTGCTCAACTGGTCTAACGTTTTTATGTATTAATTACAGCATATTTTGTTGTTGCCGTTCAATCTGTTGGCAGGCAGATTCCTATGGCATTTCTCCAACGAATTGATTAGATTCCTATGGCATTTCTCGAACGAATTTTGCAACTTAATTAGATTTGGTTGTGACTTGATACTGGTTAATTCTTGTCACAAGTTACGTACAAGAACAAAAACAAGGACTTGCCAAATTTAATTTAGATTGTGTTTTTTCTATTTAGAAAAAAAATTTAAAATTCAACAATTTCAAAATTTATATGTTATTTAATACTATATTAACATTAAACTAATAAAATTTATTGAATAATCAGATTTTTTGAATAAAATATTATAAAAAAATATTCTCAAAATTTCAAAGAAAAGTTGTTTTCCATTTTTNTAAAATTAAACTAATAAAATTTATTGAATAATCAGATTTTTTGAATAAGATATTACAAAAAATATTCTCAAAATTTCAAAGTAAACGCGTTTTCCATTTTTATGTTTTGAGAAACAGTTTTTCAGAATGACAAAAAGAACGCATTTTCAGCAATTTCAAAACAGACACTCAAAACACAAAACACAAAATGAATTCAAAACTCAAAACTGAAACACAAAGAGAACAGCCCCTAACGTATTGTAAATACTTCAACTATCCTGGAACAATAGAAATGTTAATTTGACTCGAAAAACTTGAATCTTGCGGGGGTGGCAATGAGATTTTGGGATAGGATTTTGCTGTCTTCAGACGGAACAAGGCGTCTCCGCATGTCCTATTTTTCTTGTTATTTAAAAAAATACAAATTTTATTAAAAATCTCCTTAACCCAACTTTTTTATGCCCAAACTCGAACCAATTATCCAATCTCATTATCCTACCCCATGTCGCGTCCAACTCTTCTTTAGGAAACAATATAAAAAACTTAGTAAACATTAACATATTATTAAACCTATTATCGAAAACGGTTCCACTAATTAGTAAACGTTAACATATATTTTATGAAGTGTAACAATGCATATATTTCTTCATTACTTGATAGGGATAGCAAAATTTTTCGTCTGGCTCGCACTACATTGCCCTATCTTGAATGGTAAAAAGGTGAGAACCGATGCCATGGCCCCTCCCCCGAATTCCTCGAACGTGCTCGAATCTTTTCATTTCATTTTTTATTTTACAATTTAAATTGTATTTAAAAAATTAAAAATAATTAATTAATTAAACGGAAAGGCAAATGGATATATTTAATCCCTGTCTAGACACGCCTCTTGAAAATCCCGAACGGGTCAAGGATGGAGATGATTGTCCCGCCCCGTTGCCATATTCACTGTGAGATTATATGTTGATTTAAGTGATTAAAGTTTATTAATTACTGTAACTGGTTTTGATTAAAGAATGAGACATTTTTAGGTAATGATGTTTTATATATTATTCTCAATAACAATTTAGGTATTAACAATTTATTTACTTTTAAAGATGATCAAGGATGAATATGATACTTAAAATTAAAAATGAAGGAGTTAAGTAATAGTTTTGATATGTGAGGAGGTGTAGAGATATTTTCACTTTTTCTTCTCCCCCTAAATTTTCTTTCATTTTAAAATTTTAGTGCAAAAGTTGGCTATTTACCCCCTATTTGAGTCCCATTTTGGTAAGAAAATGTATTTTGAAATAATGATTTTTGAGAAATGTTTGGTTAAAAAATAAAGAAAAATTTTCGATTTGTGTAAAATTATTTTAGGGAGAATGTGTGGTTAAAAATGATTTTTCAAAAAATGAGGGTGTGTTTGGCTTGCTATTTTCAAATTTGCAAAATAGTGAAAACGTGTTCAGCGTGGTATTTTAAAAAGTGTATTTTCAAAAACAAAGATAAATTTATAACATAAAACTCAAAACTCAAAACTTGGAAGGAGTTAACCATCCATATTGTTTTTTCGTCTGCCACACTATTAACGATTTTAATCGGGTGAATGATGGAGTTGGACGGAGCAAAATTCAGTGGCCAATGAGACAAGTAATGAAGTTTGGTGAGTAAATCGTGATATGGTGTAAAGTTCAGTGACCAATGAAACATTTAACTCGTATTTCCCTTCTTAAAAATGGTCCAAATAAAGCCAAACATTATATTTTTGGACAACTATCGGAATTTTGGACGGAACTGTCCAAAAATCCTTACTTCGGAATGATGGTGCAAAAAAAAAAGTTTGGTGACCTAACTGCAAATCCCCTTATTTCTTGTTATTTTGCAATCTTATTTATGATTTGATTCTTCCTTGGAACTTCAATTGTGTTACTACTGCAAATTGATAACAATCTTACTACATATATATTTTATTTGACATTGAATGAAGTGACAATAATCATGACCTTTAATTTTAAACATATTCCATCAACTCGCTGGTCGGATTTCATCTACGTAAGAGGGTGTCATCATTTATGTGGATAAAAAATGTACATCTACCATTATTGAATTGATAATACAATTTTTTTTTCACCGTGTTACATTTTTCTGAAATCTCATCCATCGCCGTGATTTGTCATTGCAATCACAATTGGAAGCAACGTTATCATAGATATTTTTTAAAGTCCAGTAGATTTCAATTCCCAATTACAAGTTCGTGTACATCAGTACATGTGTAATTTAAGGCATTTCTCAAAATGAAGGCAATGGAGATAGGAGCATTCTCCAGCAATCCCTAGCCAACAAGACCAGGCAATGAACATATGAATTGAGGGAAAATTGTAAAGAAATTCAATAAATACAAATTATTGAAACCTAAGCATAAATAATTTTAATTTTTTCAGTAATAAAACTATATGAATAAATAAAATCTTAAACCAGAATTGATTAATAGATCATAGCAAACTATATCAGCTTGTTTTGTAAGGTAGATTGTATAGTATTATGCAACGCAAAAGAACAAAAAGAAATTAATTGGCAAACGTGTTGTCAATAGATATCGAGCTCGTTTGAAAAGTATGTATAAACGATTTAAATTATAAATGGATAACAATGAACAGTAAATAAGTGGATAGCACTTTTGAGTATCACGAAGTGTGTAGATAAAAAACAATTTTAGTGCTTATAAACGATTTATAAACATGAGCCAAACATGACTTTAATGTCAGATGTAAAAAATTCCAAAACATCATGTACAAGATCTATGAAGAAAAATATAAAATTCAACAAACAGGCTTTGAATAGGCTTGAAATAATAATTTTCATGTGTCTTCATTTGAAGATCCATGAAGAAAAATACACACAATCCGTCTCAGGTGTTTGAGTACCCAAAAAGAAAAAAGACAAAAAACAAAACAAAATGAAAATTTATCAAACAATTCTTACATTAAAATTGAATATTTGGTTTACAGTGCTAGCATTGATATTGCTCGCAAACTGTCCTCGCCGGAGTCATCGAAGGACTGTGCATGTCTGGCTTGAGTCACCCTTTCGCAGATTAAGCGGACAGCCCTATCCCACCGTGAGTTTCTGTTTGCCGTGGCAGCGCCACCAGGTTCATCGTTCATGGTTATTTGCCTCAGCTGAAAGAAGAACAGTCTTAGAGAATATAAAATATCTATGTAAACTTCTCGGAGAGGTCGAAAACTGAAGGAAAATTTGATCACAAAAGGCCATAACAAGGCGGCGGACAGCGGAGTTAGGCTGTGAGAGGTGGCGCCGAGGCTGAGCTTTGCTAGCACCAACACTTGCAACCCCATGTTTCTGTGTACAATACAAATGGCACTCA
Source organism: Fraxinus anomala (assembly GCA_903798345.1). Taxonomy (NCBI): domain Eukaryota; kingdom Viridiplantae; phylum Streptophyta; class Magnoliopsida; order Lamiales; family Oleaceae; genus Fraxinus; species Fraxinus anomala. The sequence goes on from CAIGRN010076185.1 coordinate 7,145, forward strand.
AAACTGTGGGACTCGGAAAAGAGTTTACGAGTACTTTTAAAAGTGATTTTTACAGCTTTTAGATTCTATTTTAGTTTTTACTTTTGTCATATTACTTAGCCCCAGTTTTGTATGGATTAAAATTTTAATTTTACCCCGTTTGGTAGATATTTTCAATTGTTTTGTAGAAAAATTATGTCTGTTAGGTAGCCATAATAACGACTAGCCATAATAACGACTGCATTTATTGATAAATCCAAGTGAAATAACATTTGTATCCCTTTACATTCATTTCATTGTATGCTGAGAGTGTCATTTTAGAGAATTTGCTCTCTGTCGAGTCAAAAAGGACGGCTGCAATGAGCCCACGTTACTATTCCAACAATCAAAGTATTTCTAAAAATGCCAAAAAAAATGGTTACCAACACAGTGTTAATTTAAATTAAAGTTAACAATTAATTTTAAAACATATTTTATGAAATTCACAACTTTTCAACCATACATTTATCAATTTTTATCAAAATTTACTAACAATTTGATTTTAATCACCACCAAACAGGAGCGTACAATATTAAAAAATAACAAAAAGTAAATTTTTTATCTTTTATTTATTTTTAACGTTGAGTCACTTCCTTATTTCATAAACATGCTCTAAATGATTGTTTGATAAGTCGAACTAGACATGATATTTTAAACTTCTTTTTTCTTATCTAGCCTCTATTTGTTATAGATTAAAATCAGTTTTTCAGTAAATTTTGATAAAAGTTAATGAAATGTGTGATTGAAAAGTTGTAAATCCCCATGAAATGTGTGATTAAAATTATTTGTTAACTTTGACTTAAAATTAAAATCAGATTTTAATTTGTACCAAACAAGAGTCTAATAATATCTCATACTATCACCGTACCTACATTGATTGATAAAAGCCTGGTTCAAATCGTCAAGATCAAAAATATTTTTAATCATTCCTAAATAATTGAATGAATTCTATCTGTCCAAGTAATTCACTAATCATCCACTCGTTGAATTTATTCTCTAGTTGTAGTGTGTACTTCAATCTTGTAGATAGAATAATTTTAATTATTCCCTAAATAATTGAATATATTCTAACTACCAAAGTAATTCATTAATCACTCCACTTGTTGAACTTATTCTCTAGTTGTAGTGTGGGTACTTTAAACTTGAAGATAAGTTTGATCAAAAGAGTCAATTTAAATATTATCAGATTCTTTCCTATCTTCTAATAATATAAAGAATCAATACGTTTTCAATCAAATAGTAGAGTTTTTCTGTTTTTGTTTTTGGCTTTTTCAGAAGAGAGATATTTTAATTCAGTGTCGTCTAAAAGCTCTTTTTGCTAGACGAAATACTTATAGAAAATTATTCAAACACGTTCAAAAATAACTTATTAATCTCAAAAACAACTTTTGACTTTCCAAAGTGAAAATACATTCCACATATAATGCTTTTAATTTTGTAGAATTTAATGTACCAAATATGGGATATGCTTTTCGAATAAAAGTACCCTATGTGGCTTTGACATGAATAATGTTACAAGCAATATGTGGGACCTAAATTTTGGAGTAAGAAACTTCCACCAAACTTCGTATAATTTGATGTTTCTTGGAATTTTGTATTGCAATAATGTTGATAAAAAGAGGGAAGAGATGGGCAGCTGTTTTTGCATGCATACGAAATTCAAATTGATCATTGGCCACACAATTCCAACAGTGATTGAAATGAACGTACAAGATTAGAAATATTCAGATAACATAATAATCTTCGTTGGTTTTAACCTATAAGACAAAGGGAGTCATGTGATCAAAGATTGAAGTACAAAACATAATCCAATGAAAACGATAAGGTCAGTAGCATTAATTTCTTGCTATACTTCGTACTAATAATTGAGTTATTTAGATTTTAAAATGAGAAAATTACCTAAAATCCTTCTTTTCAAGATTATAATTAAAAAATAAAGGGATAAAGTTTACATTTCAAAATTCAGGTGGTAATTATATTTTATAATTAATATTATTAAAATTTAATTACACTTCATAATACATACATATTTCACCCACCCCCACCCGGTTAAAGCTTAATACACCCACCCCTACCCCTAACATCTCCATTCTCTTTCTACCTCCTTTCTTTCTCTACATATACCCTCTTCTCTCTACCTGCGAGGAAAGCACCAGCGCCGTCGAAGAGGAGCGTCGTCGCAACCTCTAGTACAACTGCGATCTCCACCACGACAACGTGTTATTGTACCACTCCCGCTCCTCCTATCATCAATAGTGGCGTCGATCGACCCATCGGTAATCTCTACCCAGCGACGTCACCGCGTGCAGCAGACTGTCACCGCCATTGTGAGCGGCGTGGTACAATCGCTATCTCCACCCAGGGACATCGGTCGACCCAGCTTCAATTTTCGTGTTGATGACAGGAATGCTTCTCTGAAAATTTACTTATTTTTTTAATGAGAAGATTTAGTTTTGAAGATCGATGTGGTGGTGTGTGAGGTGGTTGTGGTTGAGGAGATGTCGACGACGATGATTTCTATGAGTTGATGTGGGCGGAGGTGGCTGAGAGGTAGTGGGAGTGGAAAATATGACAGTTGTGGTCTGGTTTGATTTTGGTGGAGGCTATTGGTGGTTGTTTGTTGATTTGGAGAAGTGATGGTGAAATTACGGTGGCCAACGGTGTCTAGTGACTCGATCTAACCGGCGATAGACAGGACAAAGGCGATGGTTTTAGGGTGGATCTGATGGTGGCTGTGTTTAGATCTGAGCACAATGGTAATACGGTTGGTTGTGGAGTGGTGGTGTTGAGGCTGCTTGTGGTGGTGGTATTATTTGAAAATATGGATGTTAGTCGAAATTTTGAGTTGAAGGTGGCAGTGGTGGTGCATTGGAGGTAATGATTGGTGGTGGATTGTTGTGCTGGTCCGTGGTGTAAGCGGATTTGTTTGTGGGGACCATTTGTGACCAAATGTGTGTGTACTGTGACTGGTTGTGATCAATTTTGTGTTAATTGTGAATGTTAATTGTGACCGATTGTGACTTGATTATATACGGTCACAATTAAGATTTAATTGGTCACAGACAGTCACACTTAATACAAATTTGGTTACAGTTAGTCACATTGAATACACACTTGATCACAATTAGTCACAGATGAGATCTGTCAGCGGCTTGATTATATAAAGTGACTTGAAATTGTTCCGGTAATTTTTTTAGAAGGTGGAGGCAGGGGTGGATGGTGATAGGTGGATCCATGAGGGTGGGGGTGTGATTTCTAATTTTTAATATTCTGGAAATCTTTAAATCGCCAGAGCGGCCGTCGAAATAGTCGTCAGGATAATCGTCGAAACATTCATCGGAGCGATAGCTGGAAAAGTCGTCGAAATTCGTCAGAGCAGTCACCGGAGCGACCGTCAGAGTGATCGACAACTGATGGCCGTCTCCGGTTGAGAGGTGGAAGGAGGTGGTGTAGTAGGGTGATATGATGTGGTAGGTGAGGTGGCATTGGTAGAAATAATTAGTGTATATTCTATTATATTTTAATATTTAATAAATTTATTTAACACCTGATTTTTGAAATATTTTAATAAGTTTGTTATTTATGAAATGTGAACTTTAAAACTAGAATTTATGTATTGATCCCTTTTAAAATGCGGTTGTTGACATATAAAAATGAGGCCTAATTAAATGGTCCAAAAAATAAAGCCCAGGAAATTCGAAGGATGAACTCAAATGAGATCATGTGAAAATCCAAGATGAGTTATGTAGCAAGGGTTCATCATCACTTAAGCTCGCGAGATGCCCATAATCTGAGCACGCCCAAGATCTGGACGAGCATAGTGTTCTGATTGTTATTTAAAGCAACGGTTATTGAAATAGTTAATGAGCAATCTTATCACATTCTACGATCCAAAAATCTCGGTTGCAAGCAGTTAAACGAAGGGAATAATGGCAGCAGTTACAAACGGTGGT
>CAIGRN010076185.1:11388-27216 GCA_903798345.1 Fraxinus anomala
TGCTTGTGCCCCTTGGAGGCGTTTCGTTTCTTGTAAATCGTACTCTTCATAAATAAAGTACTCCTCGTTGGGACTTTGTCTCGAGAGGTTTGTTCCTTACACAATCGTCTGAACCTTCTTTTAATTGTTAGCGATTTCCACGCGAAACAATTTGGTATGCCCGATGGGACCCTTGGTGTTTGAAGATACGAAAAGTGAAGCAATATGCCTCATAGAAACTCTAATAAGGAGCCAGAAAGCCAACGAATAGTCCAGTCTGTTGTCGAACGGTACAAAGAGCAACAACATGCTTCACAGACAGAGGGACATAGTCAAAGTCGTTACGAGCCAATGACGGAATCATCTCAGTGACCATGAGAGGACTCGAACTGATGACCATTGAAGAGCAGACCCAAGACATGACCAATTAAGCAACCCCTCAAGGTTGGCTTTCAACATTGAACATCTCCAGCTGTTATCACCATACATTGCAATTCTTTCAGATGATGGAAAGACCTGACAATCCTGACCGCATGAGTCGAGATGATGAAGTCTTCACTTCGTATAATTTCAGTATGAAAAGCATTAAAATGAACCTCTTCATCCTTGCTCACCAACAGGTTTGTATCTGGGGTGAACCAAACAGTTTGTTTCCAATGGTTACACCAATGATCAGCACCTAGAGGTGCATACAAATAAATACAAGAATACATTACAATCTACAAACATCTGAAATTGTGCATAGGTGCAATGATGATTGTCAAAATTCAGAACAAATATTCTCCAGAAATCAAACCTTGCACTTATTCTTGCCAATCAAGAGTGAATTTACCTTCGCCTCCCTCTTGTTTGAGGACATCACCGCTATCCCCCCCCAATCCACCCCCCCTCAGTTAGATGAAAAATGCTAACAATTGTTGAGCTTTCATACATAGGTTCTTTATTCAACTTATAAAATCAGTAGTAGATGTATGCATGCAGTCCCGTTGATTTGAATGAATAACCCAGCTAAAAAATACTTTCAGAGACACAACGGATGCAAGATAGCAAGAAACTCAGTAACACAGAGCCTCGACTTACAAGGGAAGGAAGATCCTAAGTTTTCCAAATCAGAAGAGCTACCTATCCATTGGGGCCCCATGGAATAAAAGATTGTCCCCCTCACTATCAAGCTGAAGCAACCACCTGAAGCTTAAAAACAAAACCAGGGCTTTCATGACCATCCCAGAAGAATTTGGAAGAAATGACCACCTCTGCACCAAATTATATACCCTTAAATGATAGCATGAATAGAACCGTCATTACTAACCTTTATGTAAGGATCAGTTTCCCTAAAACTGTCTGGCCGTTTCCAAAAGTCCAAGTGAAAAATTTTGAAGGGTTCTGACAGCATAATGAAATAATAAATTGAGTAAAATATGAAATGCTTTAACATGCAAACGAGATTTTCTTAATATTCATATCATCAGTACTAGTTTGATTTCTTCTTTAATTGCGTCACAATGCATGGCAAATTATTTTTGTCTGATGCATAATATGGTATCCCGGCCACTCAGAGCAAGACGAAGCAATCTGATGCTTTTGCTTCTCTATTAACTAAATCATGCATCTCTCATAAGTGCATTCTACCCACTGAAAAGGCATTGAAAAAGAAGTCAGAATAGTCAATTGGTCAAGTCAAAATGGTAGGAAATAGTTTTGACTATCTAGGAACCTGAAACCCCTTAAATGCGTTAAAGTATGTAGCCGAATAAATTGAGGCAGAATTCATCTTTTCTAATCGGTTTTACAACAAAAAATTATTGAAATTCCTTGAACTATCTGTTGATAGTTATTCTATACTTTTCCCTTTGGAAATCTTGGCTCCAGCATTATTTGGAGTAAAACTAATCCCCGGTCTCCTTTTCCTAGATTCAAATTTCTACAACTTGATTATGTTTAAGATTCTATTTGCTTCATAATCTCAACCTAAACTCTGCAATCACGTTGCTAAAGACTTCTATGGGTGCTAACATGCATCAGATGTAGGTAACATCAGGGTTTTGTCATGCAGGTGTAATAAGGTTGGTGTCACAACCTCGGATCCAACCTCTAGCCTTGGTGAAGCCTCAAATCTCGGTATTTGAATTTTAACATCAACGGTAGATAAACAAGCAGTACATGATTGTCACGACACAACCCAGTATCATGGATCACGGACCACAAGCCAAGGGTCAGAACAACAACTTCCAGAAATACAATTACAAATTATTGAATTACCAGTACTATAGTTATTCCTCAAAAATAAAGACAATGCAGGATATAGAAATGGTTGAAACGATGGAAGATGGTCAACCGTCCATGGTTTGCATGAACAAATATTGTTACATAACATGATATCTCTTGTAAATTACCTGGCTATAAGTCGCTCGGTAAGGTACCGTTTGAGGATTTTCCACCAGTAGCTTGTCATCAACATGCTGTAAAGTCGGAATGAGCACTTCTCCCAACAACTCCGCTAAGATCTCGCTAACCTGAAATTTAATAATAAATAGCTATTGCTTATATGAAAATAATATTATTTTGCTAAACACATGAATTCTACTTCACAAGTTCTACTTTCAGCTAAATTACACACTGCACCTGCCCGCGAAATGAATTGCAGAGGCAACCTTTAAAAGGAATTAATTTAAGGAACAGCGGCAGAACTATGACACAAAAGTAAGACCAGAGAAACCGAAAACAAATACAATGAGGAATGACATCCATTCCATTCACAAAGAGCAGCAAAAAATAGCATTAAAAATGTAAAATAAAAGGCCCAAGTGTTCAGGGAAGGGGGAAACAATTCTAACATATCTTCTTCCTCCTATGGGGAAAAAAAGTATCTTCTTCTTGTATGTTCAAGGTTAAAGCCCGTAAATGAGAATGAAATTTTGTGAATCGACATAATCAGATAATTGAAGAAATTGTATCGATTTGTTTTCATTTGGATTCACACCACTTTATAGGCAGTATAGATGAATAGGTCAGAAGTACAAGCATTTAAATGAATATAATGAGGAAGCATTATTTCTTCTGCTTACAGTTTGAGTATCCCTGCACAAATTACTAACGATCGTATTAATTTTTACTCATAGACACAATACGCTCATGGTCATTCAATAGCTACACCGATTTCCTCTGGAAGGGAAAACCAACAAATGAATACTCAGTAGCTCAAGTTCAGTGCAACATAAAATATTGATACTTACAAGGACATCTGCATGTGAAGGGTTAACCAAGCCAATTTCCAGTTTATCCAACCTCTCATTAATGATGCGTATCTTCCTTTCCATGGCATTGGCTCAGAAAACTTTTCGCGCCAATTTCACCGTAGGAAGGTATGACTTGCACGCGGTCACCATCCCTTTTGCACCAGAGCTCTCCTCTGAATCACCAAATCTCATTGCCCGAGCGGCCATCATTGATGACAAGCCAGTTCCAGCACTGTACAATAACAACCGCACTCGTATATTTACCAATAACTAAAACATAAAATAGTAATTGTGGTATATTTGGCTACTTAACGCAGAGTAACACATATTATGTCAGAACTGCATTGAAGAATTTAGCTAAAATCGCAGCCTTTATGTTTTAATATCCACTCCTAGCTCAAAGAATGTGAATGCCAATTTTTTTAAAACTTATTTCATGCTCACAATCAAAGAATATGTTAATCAAAATAATCAAATTGCCTTTATCTTTGGATTACTTCATCATACTCCCAAAGATTGAATTCTCGGGTTCCAACTATTTCGCTTATAAACAAACATAACTTAGCCTTAAGAAATTGGAAATTGACATTCAAACAATAAGATTACTTAATTAAAGCATTAATTTTGAAATCTATATACTCTCTCTGTTTGTGTTTCCCCAAAGGAGCCAGGATACTTCATTTATTTATTTTAGTCGAACCAAGGCAGTTCGCAACTGGCTGCAGCCCAGCATTGGTGGTTCTCGAACTCTCTGCTTACTGTAATAATTCATTCTTGACTTATTTTTATTCAGGAAGTTTTTTTTTTCTTCCAGTGAACAGCACATTGTTATTAATCAAAAAAAGAAGAAGAAAAAAAAAAAAAAAAAGAAATCAGTCGCATCATCTCACATTCTGCGAATAGCTTCAATAACAACCCAATTGAATGAGATTCGTGTTTAGATAAAAGTATTTTCTGAAGTCCCCAATATCAAGAACGTGGCAAGGGTTAGTGATGGTCTTCTCAATTGCTTGACGGAAGGTTTTGTTTCGCGGGGTGTCGTTGAGCACGTCTAGATACGACGTAGTACCGATGAGGTTTCCGGTTTCCGACTTCTGCAGTTTCGTTTTCTTCTATGACTACCCATTCCGAGTTGCCGGTGAGCAGGTCGAATTTTAGCTGGAACATTCGCTGAGTCGACCCGGAGGCGGAGAAAGAGCTCATGGTTCTAGCGGAGGCTGGCGTGGTGGTTCTGGGGTTCAACCGAGTGACAAGAAGGCTCTTGAAAGTGTAGCAGCGCGACGGCTGGAGGAGGAGAATGTGGGTTCACGGAAGAAGACAGCACTAGACATGGAGTGTGCCCGCTTGGGATTGTCACGGTCGGTTCCTTTCGTAAATGTATCTTATTCCCATGTTAATCCCCGACTTTATGGCATCACCAAACTCTTTTTTTTCCAACTATTGACTCAAATTCTAATTTTATTCAAATAAAAAAGAATACACAATTTTTTTATGATTTCATTGATAGCAATGGATGGCTCTCCTGGACTTAAAATATAGATATTCAACCGCTAATTTAAAACAAAAAATGTCGAATAATCAAATAAGCTAGAAAAAATCAGAATATTTATATTTAAACTTGAGATTTGGATACTGAGTGATCCAGTTTAGATATTTTATGAATCGAATTGATTTCTATTAAGAATTATGAAAATAGAACCATTGGCTTTGTACAAACAATCAAAAAAAAAAAAAAATTTGAACTCGACCAAAAGCGATCAATTCTGATATGATTGATCAAATTATTTATGCTTCCAAATAGGTGTTCGAGCGACATTATTTTGGAAAAATGTATTTTGGAATAGTAGATTGAAGGAGGATGTGTGGTTGAAAAAGAAGAAAAAATTATTGATGTGATGAAAAATATTATTTTATTGAAGATTGTGTGGTCGAAAATAAATAGAAGAATAAAAATAAAAAATTTTAATGTGGTTGAAACATATGCTAAATTGTGAACTTTTTTGTAAAATAATTTAAATATATTTATAATTAATTCAATTAATCTTTCATCAAATTCATAATTAGCCGCACCTCTTTCAATAAAATAGTTTTATACATAACTTTTTCATATTTTTTGTTACACATCGTCTAAAAAAAAAAAAAATCATTTTTAACAAAATTATTCTCAAAATTCCTTAATTACAGAAGTGTAGCAACTAAAATGAAACGAGAATTCGCGCGAGTTTATGGTCGTTCTTGGTCAGACAGTTGAAACTTCCTTATTTTCATTTCCCTGTTCTACACATTGTTCGGTTAGTTTAATAATATACACCCAGAAAAGTCAAATGATGAGTTTGCAGATTTAAAAATATCGTTAGGTAAATTTCTTCTGCTCCTTCCTCCGTTTCAATGCTTGTTCAATCTTCAAATCCTTCTCCCTTCCTCCTTCGTTTATTCTTTAACACAGAAAACAGATTTTATTGTTAAATTGTTAATCGATTTTTGAAAAAGAATGAGCAGGGAAGAACTTCTTAAGATCGAGCCTCCAGTGCTTACTTTCCAATGTAAGTTTTCAATTTCTTCTGATTTGGTTTTGGGTTTGATCAATTACTGTTTGGTTGTCCCTTATTATTATTGTTTTTATTTTTTTGGGTTTGAAGTTGAGCTGAATAAGCAAGCATCCTGTTCAATTCGGTTGTCAAATAAGACCCAAAAACATGTTGCTTTTAAGGTAAATACATTGATTGGATTATCTATATATAGCCAATCCCAAATTTATTGCGTACAAGGCTTAGTTTGTTGCTGATTGAGTTATCTATATGAATATATTGTCATTCATATGTACTTGGTATTTTGATTAAATATGATTCTATTTTCAGGTTATGACAACTAATCCTATAAAGTATTCGGTTCAACTCAATTTTGGAATTATTTCACCCAGAACAACGTTAGACATCACAGGTTGTTATTTCATTGGTATTGTTTTTGGTTGGTTGTGAAGTTGCAACTCTTTGTTGCTGAGATAAATAGATAGAAGAAAAAAAAGATGGGCTTTCCTGCCCGCTTATTACATCAAACATTCAAATTCGACTTTTTATCCATATTGAAATCACTAGAAGCCCCAAAGGTCGACAAATAGAGTATGAAATCTCTGTGATTCCTGATTAGAATTGCAGTATCCGACATTTTGATTATTTCTTATTTTCATAAAAGACGTGTTTTCAGTATTTATTTTTGAGTTTGCGTGTTTTGCAGTAACAATGCAAAGTCAGAAGGAGGCTCCTCCTAGCATGCAATGTAAGGACAAGTTTCAGATTCAGAGTGCAGTAGCAAGGTCTGGCGCAACCATCAAAGACGTTAGAAGATTGGTAATTATATCATTATGTTAATAATCATGCGAGTTCATCTAAAGCTGGCCCTGTTTCCCATTTTTAGCCTTTCAGTTTGAGAATATTTTCGTATACAGCTTTCCTGTTTATCAGAAAGAAATGGAAGAAGAAGAAACCATTTTGCACGGTTTTAACTTCACTTTAAAACTAAAGAACTCTTTAACAAAACTGGTCTTGGCCTTTTCAAGATTATATCTTCAAGCACTGTTTCAGATAGCATTAGAAAACGTGAACTTATATTTTAAAGAACTCTTTATTTGAAATATAAGCTAAGTGAACGGGATTGCTATAGCAGCTGTTTTTATTCATGAATTGGCATGTTTATTTTGTAGTTCAACGAGGAAGGACATCCTATTCAAAAGTGCAAACTGGAAGTGGTTTACAATATCGTGCCCCAAATTCCATCATCCGTTCCCGTTGGATCAGTAAGTTCTCATTTGAATACTTTTCCAGGTTGTTTTTCCCGAGCTTCGGATGCTCTATTTTTATTGTTCTTCGTGCATTTTCCAGCAACTGTAGCTATTGATAGTTCTATTTATGTTAATTAGCTTACAAGAATATATATTATATATATATATATAGAAGTGAAATTCTCTCATGTTTTACTTTCATGTAGGTGAATATGCATGCATACATTTTTGCAAGCGGAGTTGAGTTGCTTCTCTGGTCTGGTTTCTGTATTTGATCACTGAATGTAAAATGTGTTTTCTTCTACAATAATAACAGTCATCAAGTTCCCGAAAAATTTGAAAAGAATAGAAAATGTCCTTATGGCATTACTTTAGGTGAAGTTAACAACAATTATGAAGATCAAATGAAGAAATGAAACTCTATGAATTCTTCATATCCCTTGAAAAAATTAGATTTTGAACATCTATATGATAAATCATTAAGCAAATTACAGAAATAGTTCCCGAGGTAACTGACTATTACACTGACACCCCATTTTACAAAATTACAAAAACCTCACTTGAAGTTTATTTTTCAGAATTGACCCCTGTCAGCCAAAAACAAGTAAATTTTTTTTTTAAAATTTGACCCTTTTCTCTTATACTGTATTCGAATGATTACTGCATGATATTTAACTATCTTTCGTTCTCACTTCTTAAAATACAATTGTGTAATATAATTTCTTTCTTATAAATTTGTTTGTTATTTAATATAGAATTGAGAACAACTTGTTTTGTTTTGAATAATTAACAAGTACACAAATACGCGTTTCATAATAAAACAAAAAAAAAAAAAAAAAAAAAAAAAAAAATTAAAAAAAGGAAAAAACATTAAATAAACAAAAAAAAAAAAAAAAAAAAAAAACAAGAAATAAAAAAAAAAAAAAAAAAAAAAAAAAAAAAAAAAAGATGATTAGAAAAAGGAAAATGCATTAAATGAACAAATCAAGTGTAATAATTTATATTGCAATCCCATTGTAAGTTATTGTGAAGTAAGTTTTTCCCCTTCCTTTTTTCCTCTCTCTGAATGCTAAACCTTGTTCCATGTTTCTTTCTTTTTTTTTTTTTTGATATTTTTTTTGACTTGCTTGACATAGTGTCATTTTCTTTCATTTTTATTTTTAATACTTAATAAAATTTATACTGTGTTAATGTTTGAAAATTAAAGTACTTCTTATAATGCAAGAAGTGCTATAAAGTTGGTATTGAATGAGGTTCAAAGTTTAGATTTCTTGTTCTCCCTCTTTCCTGTCAAAATTCTTTTCAATTTTCAAAATAAAATTTAGTTTCAAAAAATGTATTATTGAGACATAATCACTTTGTGCAAAAACTGGAGAAAAAAGAGAGAGAGAATTTAACTTTCTTCAAGGTAAAAACAATGTCAGTGTAATATTTCTCTATAACATTTTAGGAGATTTAAAACTTCTGTTTATATTGGTACATGAGCAATAATGTTTGACATATGCATATTCAAACAACTTTAACAAAAGACACAATTGTGGAAATTAAAATATGAACGTTGAGTCGGCATGAGATCTACAATATCGGATACTTGTGAATATACTTCTATTTAAGACTGGTGTTTTATGATATTTTTGCTATTTATCGCAGCTAAATAGAAATTTATGGTTTATGTTTACCACTATTCAAGAGTTCGCAGTTTGTTAATAGTCTCTTAAACTATGTTGCATTGTTTTGGTTTAGTTGGTTTTTGTTCTCCTCTTAATTCAGCTATATTCCTAAAGCTTTAGACCTTATTGGTTAAGTACAACTACTTCTCCTTGTGTAACTTTTAATCATAAATATTGATCAAATGCTGTTTCCGACATCAGACTAACAACTTACATTGTACTAGTGGAAATTATTATCTTATCTATCCAGTCTTTGGGTGATTCCATTTTCATTTCCTAGTATAGGCGTTACACACTTTTATCTTCTCTTTGTTTCTTGGGCCTTTGGTGAGTTTCAACAGCACTGGGTTTCCTCCTTGTTTCATTTGTTTGGGAGTGCTTAATTTAAGCAGCGGGTCCCTAAAAATGTTGTAAAAAGTGGGTAATAAGTTGTGGGTCCATAGTATGTGGGATAAAAAGTGTGTTTGACCGGCTTAATTTATAATATAAGCTTTGCCAAACATGCACTTAGTTGGTTTAGAATATTGCCAGAAATTTAAGAGTGCTGTCACATGTAAGATGTAGGACAGATAAAACATGTACTAACTTCACTCAGACGGGAAATCAGTTCCTTTAATTTACTACAATTTAAAAGTTGGCATTGCATTGCGAATCTTGCTTGTTAAATCATCTGTTCCTTTTGCGGAATTTTCATTGATTGTCTGCCTCTATTCACTGAATATCTATCTGTGTACCTGTTGTGGAAATAAAAAGACAAGAGTGAGGAAGCTTCTTGATGTCAAACCGTCAGAGCTCCAATTTCTGTGTAAGCTGATTGAAGCTTTCCACCATGTTCTCCAAAGTTTTATTTTCTTCTATTACTTATATATCTCACTTACCTTGGTTCTTATCAGTTGAACTGAATAAGGAGCTCTCTTGTTCGTTTCAGTTGTCAAATGTGACTGAGAATCGAGTTGCTTTCAAGGTAAGTTTCTGTTGCTATAGTGAGGACTTATTCTAAAATGTATGTGAATGTTTCTTGACATTTTTTTTTTCTAACTGTGCCTTCAGTTCCAGTTGAATTCATTATTCAGTATCTTTTTTATGGTTTTCTTTTCTTTGGCTTGTCTGAAGATAATCCGTTACTTTTATTTAGGTCAAGACTACAAATACGAAGAAGTATTGTGTTATACCAATCAAGGGGTTTGTTTTGCCTCGATCAACTTGTGATATCACAGGTAGTTATGCAAACACTTTCTACTTTCTTATGTCTGGCATAATAGTTGTCTTTATTCCATGAAGGCAAGCATATTTAGAATCGACTTCGGATCTTTTACCCCCTGTTGTATTATTTTGAATGCTTAATTATGAGCTTGGTGAAGCCCAAAGAATTCAGAAGTGTTTAAAATCTTTTTAAACTTCAACCAAGAACTTATCATATAAAACTTGAATAACATCGTCGTAGTTTAACCCTGATTAATTGCAGGATCTTTGTTAATTATTTTCTTTTATATGTAGTGAAAATGCGAGCACAGAATGAGTTTCCTCCTGATGCGCAATGCAGTGATAAGTTTCTAATTCAGAGTACAGTTGCAAATTCTGCTGCAACCACAAAAGACATCACAGCGGACATGGTAGTTGATTGGTAGAATCTATATATTAGTTTTTTGTTTTTTTTGTTTTTAGCTTTATTGTCCCCTTCTAGCATCGCTATTGCGGTTCCTGCTTCAAAAGCGAGGAAAGGAAGCTAGAAGTTGATTACCTATAGGAAGAGCGTTTATTTATGTGATGATTCCGGAGTAGAATGGATTGAAGTTTTTATTTTTTGTAGTTCAATAAGGCTGAAGAGTGCAAACTTCGAGTGGAGTATGTATTCCGGCAACATCCACCATCAACGATGTCAGTTACATCAGAGAAAGGTTCTTTACGGAATGTATCAACCGTGGAAGCCAGAAATTTAAATAATCCCGAGGTTGTTTCTTACTGAAACTTATTTCTTTTTGTTTTAATTAGCATCCTCTTGAAAAAAAGTAGACTTTTCATTATGCATCTTTGTTGGATTTGGCGGGTTAGTAAATCATTTTGTTGATACCAAGCAAATATACAGAGGTGAAGATTTTGTTGGTATACCCTCCCTCTTGAAACTTGTCCTTTTGAGATTATATTGCTATAATGATCAAGAGTCCCTTTAAGTGCATGCATGACATGCTTCAATTACCTAAATAGTCCTTCCTTCGATATGTTCTTAATCTTACCATCTTCACCTTTTACTAAATATTCACGTTTCTTATCTTATCTATACTAGTGCACCTGCTCATATTCATCTTGATTATCCTCATTTCCACTACTTCATCTTGTGAAATTTTGTCTTTTAATAGCTAAACACTTGGCACCGTAATCTGAGTCTAATAATTATTTCATGGAAATGACATTTTAACTTTATAGAGATCTTCTTATCATACAGAATTCATTTAGTAATTTATCATTTCATCTAAACCTGCTTGAATCATATGCATTTCACCATCTTCAATCTATAGTTTCTTTGACAACTGAACTAAATTTTCTGAAAAATGAACTGTTTACTTGAATGACATTGCAGAGCATTTTGGTTTTACTTAACCTAAAACGTTTTCTTGCTATTCAACTCCTCTCTAGTTTCATCAACAAAAACTAAAATTTCTGCGAATAATATTCACCAAGAAACTTCACCTAGGAAATGTCTTGTAAACTCGTCCATATTAGGACTTGAGACGAAACCCTGGTGCAAAGCCTATAGTGATCGACATTTTTTTTTATTACAAACCGCCACTACATCTCATTCTCATGTTGATTTATCTTACAGAGGTTCTCTCTCTCTCTCTATAGCACCCATCATTAACACTTTCCTTGGCGCCCTACCATAGGTTTTATTTGTACTTCTGCATAAATCTCCTAAGCGGTTAAAAGGCTTCCAAAGTAGATATCACTGACATATAGCAAACTGATAATTTGATACCTTTGAGTCACACCTTAATTCGTACTCAAAAACCCTCTTCCATAATTTCATAGTATACCTCCCGAGCTTAGTATTTCTATAATTCTATATTCTTAATTATCTCTTTTATTCTAGAAACATAGTTTACACTCTTCTTTGATTCATCCAACATTTAACTTCTTGTTGAACCAATATATCAAAAATACAAGATTCACCTCGTCCAAACACTTCCATACTTTGATCCTGCAAGCATGTATGTGCATTTTTACGAAACAGCCCCTGCATGATTATTCATATAAATTCTGTAATCTGTGCTACTCCGTTACACATCCACAGATTCAACACTTAAAGAAGAAAGGCCAGCTTATGCGAATTTTTTCCTTAATTTGATTGAAAACAGAATAATTTTATAGGGAAAGAAAGAATACAAAGATAGAGGACACATATTTGAGGAATTAAGTAATTCTCTCACTGATATTTTTCTGGGACAGGGATGTTTTCAAACATGCAGACACAAACACACAAGAAAATTAGTAGGTAGCACAGAAATGATAAAGGATCTGGCTGTTGTCTCTCTAGAAACAAAATGGAAAATCTTCCAACAAGAATTTTTTTTTAATTTATAAAAGAATAAAAAAACTCAGTCAACAGAATATAAATTTTACCTCATTAAATTGAGCTGCAGAAAAAATGAGAATTTGGAATGGAGATTTTGGTAGGAGATTTTTTATTTTCTCATTTCTTTTTACGATTGGGATTTTTGCGTGTTGATTAGTTGTGGGTTGTTCAATGCTACCAGTCAGAATTCAGCAAATAAAAAATAAAAATTTCGGGTAGGGTGGTTGGAGTTTGGTTTAAAAATAAATCTCAAGAACCAGATAGCGCCGTCTGGTTCTCAGTTAAAAAAACTGAAATCAATGACTGAACTGGCTGGTTCAGTTCAGATCCAGTTCTAGGTAATCTTGTCTATGTCGTATGTTGATAAATTACATCTGCAACCTTTTTGACGTGTGTAGGTTGTACCTGGGCATGATAGAAATGTAAATAATGGAGGTGATGTAATCGTGGGCTTAATCTTCATTGGCTTGTTTGGCATAGTTATCTGGTACATCATGAAAATGGCCATGCCGCTCATCGGGTATTCATCTTTTGCTTTATACATATACTCACTACAATATTTCATAACAAGAATCATATCTTATCGACTTGAACACCTCCTATTCTCTAACTGTATCGTTGTTTCTATTCTACTATCTGAGCTGATTGAGGCTGCATTTCTGAATTGAGTTTAGACAGATCCAATTGACTAAAAGCTTGATTTTCAACTCTTGTACTCTAGAATCCAAAAGAACTTTTTGCATTAAAAAATTCGACCATGAGTTAATAATGTCAATTTCATGTTCATAGTTTCATTTTCCCCAATAGACGATTCCTTTCATTTCAGCCTTTTAAAGTCAATTTTTCTTTGGAAAACCATTATACCCTTATTTTGAATTATATGAACCAATCTAAAATGAAAGAAAAAGAAAAGAAAAGAATTAAGAAGACCTACACCCCTAAACCTTGTAAACCCTTAATATTTTGTTTAGATTTTTTTTTTCATTATTTTTGGTTTATTTAAAATAAGTAAAGTGGCCCTTTTAACAAAAAATTGACTTTGAAATATTCTAAGGACAGGAACCAAATGCTGTGGACATTTGTTCAAAGTTTGAAGGTTGATTCAATTGCTATAAATTGAAGGTTGAGGACCTACTTGCTCTATTTCTCATAGGTTGGGGGCCCAACCTCTTTTTTGCTTGCAAGTAGTGTTCCATCAATACATAGTAATCAATATTGGATTGACTGGTGTCACATTATCGACAAAATGGATTTAGTGTTCATTTGTACCGTGAATGATGAATGATTTTCCAAAAACATGAACATTGGTTTTTCCATTGAAAACCAATAAACTTTTGAGAATTGAAAGGTTTCATATAAGCTGCGACTCAAGAAAATACATCTTTTTCTACCAAAACTGTGGCAAGAAAATTAAGTGTGAATTGTATTATTGTCTATCTCGGAATCAAATTTCCGTCAATTATTACATAAATCAATTTCATAGTTTTGACTTGCTGATAACTTATCCGGGAAAGAACACTACTTTTTTCTGTCCTTTCCAGGAATGTTTAGTGCCTTCCTTTTGAAAAAGAAATGGTCCCAACTACCAGATGGCCATACTTCTAAATATACTTATATTGTCATTCATAACTTATGAACTCCAAAGAAATGCACATGCAGACAGTTCAATTTCATCAACATCGAGTTATTGCAAATAAAATTACTATACATGACATGGACTAACAATCGTATCAATCTTGGGACGTAGAAAGTTGGTTATTGATAGTATTTATCTATTTCATAGATTTGTTATTCGTACAATATTGGCTGTTAGACTGCAAATGACAATATTTTTGGTCGTGAAATAACTTCTTTGTTATGTGGGTTTTGTATGGAGATTCGATATGTTTAATCTTACTATGAACCTGTTTTTCACTTCAACAATTTCTTTGTTTACACAGGAGTTTAATGTTACTTATGACGATGCTTGTGATAAAGATGGTAAACAAGATAGTAGCGGATTCTGTTGAAGATTGGATTGTAAAGGCTCTTTTTTACGTTTTTGTCCATCTTCTCTTTGGACGACGCAATAATGTGCATGGATTATAGTGACCAAGATGAAGAGGAAGACGTGGATGAGACTGCAGACGAAGACACTGATGGTGATGGACCTTAAAATCGTCTTTTTTTTTTTTTTTTTTTTTGGGTGTGCTTTTTCTTTTTCTTCTCATTTTGTGTTAATAGTTAAAACGAAGATGAAATTAGTGTTCTGTATTTATGTTTCTAAATTAGAGAATGAAATTAATTTTCTCCTCTCCTGAGGCACTCCACTGCCAACTTGGACAGGTTTCCATACAACAATGAGAAGTAAATGATAATTAGTAATCACAAAAACATAATTTCAATTCTTAATTGAGTGATTTTTTTTTTTATTTTTTATTTTTAGTTAGTTTCATTAGTATCTAATATTTATGTTGATATGCAATTTTTATTTCAGCGAACACCACAGGGAAACACATCAGAATTGTTGGAAAACAGCTACAAATTTTTTCGCCGCAAAGAACCATTGGTTCAATGGTTAATTAGCAATGGGTAGGATAAATATCAATTCAGAAGAANTTTTTTTTATTTTTTATTTTTAGTTAGTTTCATTAGTATCTAATATTTATGTTGATATGCAATTTTTATTTCAGCGAACACCACAGGGAAACACATCAGAATTGTTGGAAAACAGCTACAAATTTTTTCGCCGCAAAGAACCATTGGTTCAATGGTTAATTAGCAATGGGTAGGATAAATATCAATTCAGAAGAAATGAGAATTTGTGATGGAAGTATCTTCTTTTGTTTTAGATTCTCAATACTATAAGATTTTTCAGTTCTTCTAGTTCGAAATTGTAATAAGAAGCTAATAGAGTCGAGGCAAACCTGCGACAAAGTTTATCATATCCGATCCCTGCATTATCTTATCTCGGTAGAGTTAACTCTTAAATATAGGAGTAATTCTATTTAGCACAACTGAAAGTCTAAGTTTATTTAAATATAATAAATTATGATCTATTTAATAAGATATATGATATGTTGACATATAAATTAGCGTCTAACACCACAGATGCTAGATACCATTATTCTAAATAAAGAAAGTGAGTATTGAATAAACCATATTTAGTATTTGATTATTTGAACAGATTTTTACGTGTGTACATCGTTTTTATAGGATAAACCCTAAATTTGAAGATGATTAATGCAAAATGAATGAAGTTTTGACATAAATGGACCAAAAAATTGAAAACGAGGGAGGACCTACATGCTAAACATGTGAGAAAATTATTGTATAACATCTGGTACACTATTCAAATGATATACCATTAGAATATAATTGAATTTGGAGTTTAGTGCAAAAAACGAATCACCATTCGAAGTTGTGCTAAAAAATCATGCACATTTGAAGTTAGGCCACTGAAGCCGAAAAAATTGTTTGCCGCCCCTCGCCCATCCCATTGCTTTGGGCGATTGAGCGCCCAACATGTTTTGCCAGCATCAATATTAGTTGATATTACCTTAAGCCTGCATGTGATCAGTCTTCGACACTGATAAGTGTATTTTTATAAACTTA
>CAIGRN010076197.1:0-14787 GCA_903798345.1 Fraxinus anomala
ATATATATATATATATAGAACATTTATATAGTCTGGTGCCCATATTTCTCGACCACCCATCACATCTCCAAGCCCACCCCAAGTCCCCCACATCGCCCCCAAGACAGCCCTACTGCCACCACAAGTGTAGAAAATAGTAGATGCGAGTGCTCGAAACTTCGAATTTTTTTCTTTATGGAGTGAATTTTTTGTGTACAGTCCCAATAGTGTCTTGCTCTTGTGTACAACATTTGAATTTTCCACGAGTGCCTTGTATTGGTGTACAACATTTGAATTTTTGTTTCTTTTGGGAGTGAATTTTCTTACCGAAACTTCTTGAATGTAATCTAAACTGGCGTCTTTTTCCAAAGTCTTATCTAAATTATTTGATTTTAATTATTTTTCTTGCAATTTGTTTGTCGAATTTTGAAATTTTTCTACATAAATAAGAGAACAAGCTTTGAACCTTTTGTTATGAACAAACCACGATATCAGAATTGCTTTGATGCCAATTTGTTAAGAATCCGACCAAATAATAAAGACTAGAAGAATATGAACAATACGAAAATAATGAATCACGAAAAAACCAGGTTTTTTGGAAGAAGAGAGGAATTTATTATACCAAGAAATTAAAATTGTTTTTAATGTATACAACNAGAAGAGAGGAATTTATTATACCAAGAAATTAAAATTGTTTTTAATGTATACAACAATGATCAAAATTGTTATCTTCAGCCTTTCTTGAGTCACCTTAAAGAGCTTATACTTTGTGCAATATTTATAGAAACCAAATCTTAGAGTTGTAGATGAAGTAAAACACAAAGTCGTGTCAAAAAACAATCAGGAATAAATTCATGTCCCAAACCAAAACACCTTTTCATCCATCTCAAATTCTTTATCCCAATCAAACCCTCAATTCATGATGAAATTTGATCTCTTATCAAACTGGACTTATAAACTAAAATTATCTAGACTTCCTACATGAATCAAACTTTCAAATAATATGAAATTTGAGTCACAAAACATGAAACATTTAGTAAGTTGTGCTCTCTTTTTGGTTCATTTTCTATCATTAATTCATTCGGGCTCCTAATTTTTTTGAACAACATTCAGTAGTGCTCCTAGTTAATATTATTCTTCACCCCATTTTATTATTAAAACCCCGTAATGGAAGAAAATAAAAAACCATTTTATACTTATATAACAGGCCTCTTGAAGTTATACAGGACTTCCAGTTTTTGGTGATTTTCAATTAATTGTTACGGGGTTTTTTATTTTTCACTTGACTGTTGATATTGCTGAGCACGCCAATTTTTTCAATCTATAAACTAAAGACTACACCTCTATTTGGCAATCATTATTTGAAAATTATTTTCTCTACGTATTTATTTTTAACCAAATATTCACATAATAAAATATTTTGTAAAGAAACTTAAAATTTTTCACTACTTTTTAATCACACATTCTCATAAAAATCATTATTCAGAAATTATTTTTGCCAAATAATGGCCATCAAACAGGGGCTTAAGTGTGATTTCTGTTGTCCCTAGCCTAGTTTTTATGTCCAAAATTAGCCTTTATGGTGAACAAGCTAGAAACTTGTAATATTCTCTTGGATTAATTAATTAATTTTGTTGGGGATGTGTTAAATCGTAGTGGTGGTCATATGTTGTCAAGGCTGGTCGATAGTGATGTGGTGATCCAATCTTATTCGAAGGGGCATATTGATGTTTTGATTTCGTAATCTCAAGGTACATAAGAGGCATTTACCGAAATTCCAAGAAACATTAATACACTTTTCTTGGGAGTTATTACGACGATTGAGTAGTAGGCATAATAATCAGATGGAATGTGTATTATATCGGATTTGTTACTTTGGTTATATCACTTACGGCTTGTTTTGTACCTTTTGATACGAATTCGGATTTCATCGATATCCATCAAGCATATGTAAAAAAGATCACCAAATTTGGAGTTCAAAGAAATTTATGGATTGCGAATTGAAATTGTATCTCAAAAATTATATGTGTTTGCAATTGGGTGGTTAGAACCAACGTGCGCAACAACATTTTGATCTCGGCATTGCTACAACGCATGCAGATATCGTGTGGTGCTCACGCTTCGACGTACGAGCTCCACCTGAACTTGAATTTTGGTATTTTTGAGGCATGAAACTTAGGGCATTTTGATCCTATATATACTTCGTTGAGAAGTCATTAAAGAGGGTGCAATCTTGGAGAGGAAACCATCACATATGCACAAATTCTAGGTTTTTAAGCTTGGGATTGAAGTCGGAGATTTCAAGTTGAAGATTAGGGTTCTTGCTTCAAGATTCAACTTATGGTTCTCATCAATTTAATTGTTTCGCCATTAATTTCCAGTAACATAGTTAATTTTATAAAAATCATTTAATTAGATTATTACTAACTATTTTTATTTATTTTTTTTAGTTCGGATGAACAATGTAACATTGTTTGATCTTTGATTTCAATTTTTTCAAGTTGTAACTTTAATTATAATTTTGTGTTGAACTTTTTTCCTCATTTGATTGATTTTCATGAATCTTGAAAGTTTGTGAATTCGGGTTTAAACCATATACTTAAATTATTTGTATGATCATTAATAGAATTTCTTTTGATCGAATGCACTTGAACGAGTTGAAATTTACATAGAAATATAGCAAATTTACTTATTTAAATAAGTTTGATCCTACTCAATAAAGATTATCAAATACTTTACATGAATTTGATCGTCAATAGCATGAATGCACTTGGATAGGTTGAAATTTACGTAGATGTATAGCGAATTTTCTTGTTTAAGTATATTTAATTCTATTCGAGAGCGATTATCAAATATTTTACATAAGTTTTATCGTTAATATGGATGAAATAAATTGAAAGAGCGTGATACATGAAGTTAAACATAATAACTATGATGAAATCGTGAATCCTAAAACTTTTATATCATCAAGTTTTCTCAAATTTTATACCGTCAATCACATTATTTAATTCATAGTCTAAATCTAGCTTAGGAAAATCACATTATTTAATTCATAGTCTAAATCTAGCTTAGGAAAATCACATATCCTTGCACCAATTAACTTCTTTTCCACGTAACCACAGGATACATGCATTAATTGGAGAGGTAAAATATTATCATGTGGATTCGGTATTATGAAACATGTACGTAAAAAGGAAAGCAAGTGTTTAATTTATTTTATATCCATCCAACTTGATCCTCAACGGGAGGTAAGGATTCATTATTATCACAATTTTCAAGAAAAATAAAACTAATTTTATCTCTAACTTTTATCAAAACCCATAATCAACCTTTCCTATTAAATTCTTCCAAAGATAATAATTTTTTTATCGATTATTAGAAGTTCATAGGATTGTTTTTGGTCAATCCCTTTGCTGTCATTTGTCTATCTTTGATTTCTCTTACTTCTGACAATCTGACATACTAACTAAAAAAATTAGAAGATCGTTCATATATATATATATATTTTATCGAAAAACCTTGGTATCTGTTTAAAGAAATGAGATTCTCGAGAAGATTGAGTCGAAATAGTTAATATATATGGCAATTTTGGTTCGATTCTCGGTTCTAGACCAATAATCGAACAAGAACTGAATTTCTCTAGTTTTTTTAATTTTTCATCTTAAATAAGTCAAAAAAAAAAAATTTCTAAATGAATTTGCTAACTAATTAATTTAACCAAAACTCAAAATATGATTTTACTATTCCAAACTTAAATTAATCAAATTAACCTAAATTTTACCTAAATATCTTATTCTATCGTAGTGTCTTTTCTGTCGTTTTATTATTATGAACTCGCTATTTTTCTCTTCTAGTGATTTTAACAATCAAATTTATGAAAAATTTAACAAAGAGATGAGCAAAAGATATCACGAATAGGACTACGTTATTTTGTAAGAGTTAACATTGAACGTGTCATAATTGAATTAATGTAACGTTGTTGTAAATATAAAAAAATTAATTATTGTAGGAAACTCAGGAACCAAATAGAACCGATCCCGAACGGTTCTATAATTAAATTTGGACCCGATGGTTTCACTTATTAAATACCTGAAAATCCGGGTTCTATTCGGTGACCATGTCCAACCCTAACACATACTATACTAGAAAGGATAAAATTAACCTACGAATCATTTTGTTGTATTATATTACTCCTTATGCGATTATTTTATACGATTCTTTTCACCTCTCAAAATCTTTAGGGTGTATTTGTTTGTATTTATTTTCTTCTCGAAAATCTAAATTAATATGAAAGTCCTCTCTTTAATTATGAGCTAAAAAAAAGTTTTTGGGAAGTAAGAGCCTATAAATGGTAGAAACTATGTCACTATAACTCATTTGCCATTCCCAATATTACAGCTATATATTAATAAATACAAAAGCAATTTATAGAACTTTGTGTTGACGTTTGACTCGAAAATTATCACTCTTCAAATGGACATAATGATTACTCGAAAATAAATCACATATTAGCATAGGAAAATTAAAAATAAAATCGAAGGTAATGCTCAAGTAATGGACATGAGAGTGCAACAGCCAACAAGGTTAAAGTTTATGCCATGCCAAATTAATCAAAATACCATTAAATTTTACCTTGGAGCATTTTCAATAAACTCTCTATTTTTAAAAAGCATATTCTACAATTTAAAGAACATTTACAATTTTAGAGAGTAAAAAAAATTTAAGACTTCAATGAATTCTTTATATTTAACACTTTACTACTCCCAAAAAAAAATTATTATTTTTCTATATTTTCTTTTCACTAGCTTTCCTCCAAATTATTATATTATTTTTCTCCATAAAAAATTGAAATATTTCGAGTGCATTTAATTATAGATAGTGTGTTTGACTCTTTAAAATGTTAAATTAAAGAATTTCTTGAAATTGATTTTTAAGGATTAATTCTTTAAAATATAGAATATCTTATATTTAAAAAGTCTCTTGAAAATATTAAACTTGACGTTGGATGTCGTGTCCAATTATGAGCATGCCTATTCAAATTCAGAAGCTGCTCAAACAACTTGGAGGCTCTAGACAAAATGAACGGATAATCTACATTTGAGTATATCCTCGTTTAACAAATGTGACAACACAGGGCCATTTCAATCAGATCTCAACATTTTCCAGCATTTAGCTTGTCTTAAAACTAAAATATAATCAGATATACGCAACATAAAAGGATTTGACATCAATGGTTTTCAAGAATGAATTGCTAAGCTCCAAAGTAGAGAAAAAATTGTAGCAATTTAGTTGATTTGTGTTACACAGACATGATGATGGTTGTGAAGTCTTCAACATCATCAAAAGGTGTCTGCTAAATGAAGTTTAGAATCTCAAATCCATGTTCGGGTTATCTGGAAAAGAGAACCATTAGGCATACATCAACATAACGAGTGGTTATACTCATGGAGTTTTACCCATCATAGAGATGCACACAAAGAACAAAAACAAAAACTAGGCCTTGCTCTTGAAATTTGGAGTCGGCTATATTAATCTTTTTTCGCCACTTCATTTGGTTCAAATGATAGATCTATTATCTCTTCTAATACCAATAGACTAAGTATATGCAAAACATGTCCTAATCATTTAAGTTGTCATTTCCTTTATAATATATGTTTATTCTTATTCTCATACACCAGCCCGCTTTTGTCAACGATTATAGCTAAATTTATAACTCACATTTCCATTTGTTACAATTCATAAATCATGAATAAGTGATCAAGTAATTCAAGCATTAAGAAAAGTAAATTTCATACATGAAACAATTAACTCCACAGATTTTGAGAATTGAAATTAAATGTTCAAATCTAGGTTATCATTTTCCTAATTAATTGTTTATTTATACATCTAAGGAAGAAAAAACACAAAAAGGTTCGGAATACATCACCAAGTTTAAAGAAAAAAGCGAAGAGAAGAACTTTTTGCACCAAGAATCCACCTTCTTCATGCCAAATTCTTGAAACTCTAGCCTTTCTGTAATGACCTAAGCATATGCTTAGGCCATTAACTCATATGTGTTGTCATCTTTAGGAGAGCTACTAGGTGGAAAATAAATAATTTAAGTTTTAAAATTTCAAATTAATACCTTTTTAATGTGTTGTTTCTATTTTATTTTCAATTTAATACAAAATTAAATTAATAATATTATAGTGTAACGTATATTTTAAATGATTTAATTCTCATAAGTGTGGTGATTGAATTTGTACCGAGTGATTTCATTTTTTGAAAAATATACGAAGACACAACTTGATAGAATACTATATATATTTCATATTATATTCATATGATTTTGGTGACTCGATAAAAGCTTGTTCTTTATCTCCTTGTGATCGTACTAGTAGAAGGAGAACCGAGTCATATGTATTTTATTTTGGAACTGTGTAGTGTCGAAAATACCCGTACGAAAGGGGGAGGCAACAAGAGTTTAAAACAACGTCCTTAACGTAGGCAAATTGATAACTTCATCTCATAAATATTAGAAAAATAAAGATTTGATGTTGGGTACTTGGTCCCATAAAATATTTCAACCATTTCAAAAAATACCTCCAACCGTTCATATATCTCTCTCGTCAATTTCCAATTGTCATCACTAGGCAAACATCTATATTATGACTCACGTTTTATCCGAGGAAAAACACACCTACACTGTAAAGCATTATGAAGCATTAAGTAGGTAGAGTTCCACCTAGTTTTGCAATCAAGTGCTAACTTTTTGAAACAAGAGATTTTCAATTAACGTGCAGAATTCACAAATTTTTCTATTCTTTTTGAAGTTGCTGTCCAATATACAACGCTGTCACGAATTTTCTCAACAATCGAGTTAATGATCTCCAAACTATCTTTAACTATCAAGTTTAATATGTGCGCACAACAACGCATATGGAAAAAATTACCATTTAACAATAGCGAACTACTAGAAAACTTATCTAAAAGAATGTTGATCATGACATCATTTGTAATACAATTATCGACAGTCAAAATAGACAACTTACGACTCATATTCCAATCGAATAAGCAGTCCATCAATGATGTACTCAGTGCCTCAGACGTGTGCGGACACGGCACATATATGAACTTATATTTAAAATAAAAGCAACATAATTATGACAAAAATAATTTTAAATAGTGCATTAAAATAAGCTAATTAATTTATGCAAGATCAAAGTACCTTATAATTCGATTTTGAAGTTTTCAAGCTTCATCTATAAAATGTACAACGATGGCCATGAATCATTTCTTCTTATTAGAAGTTCACATGTTTGTAGTAATTGCAATTTTGCCATTGTTCTTTTCCAATAAGCTCATCAATTTCAATTTCTCGTAATCACAGA
Source organism: Fraxinus anomala (assembly GCA_903798345.1). NCBI lineage: Eukaryota > Viridiplantae > Streptophyta > Magnoliopsida > Lamiales > Oleaceae > Fraxinus > Fraxinus anomala. The sequence continues at coordinate 7,350 of CAIGRN010076197.1, forward strand.
TTTTCAAAATATAATTTTTTATAATGTTACAAGAAACATTCTTAAAACAATGGTTGCAAAGTATCCATATATCTTCTTAATCCAATGTGTTCAACGATTGAAAGTGGATGCTCATGCAAGATTATCATACTTCCAAGTTCCTTTCAAGCATTGTCTTGATCAAAGGAGTAAGTACCCGCTAAAACCCTCCCACAAGCTTTCTCTACTGGATTTAATATTTTCTGCTTAATGTCGTTTTGGTTTCGACGTGAACATCTTTTCATACGTTGATGCAAATGTTTTGTATCATTCTCACTTTGAGCCCTTAATTTTTAATCACAGTAGTTACAAATTGTCTTGTCTTCCCCCTTAGTGATTTTTTTTTTTTTTTGAAGTGATTCCACACTATCGAAGTTAATTTCTTTTTCTTACCTTGTCCACTATTCTCCTCCTCCTTACACAAGTCTATTGGATCTTGTTGTGTGTTTGCCTGACTAGATAAGTCTTCATGCGATGGACTAGTACTTGATCGCAGTGGAATACTTCCAATGCTCGGTTTTGGTATACAATGCCGTAATCAAAACATCTTAAATGAATAATGAAGACAAATTGATGAACCAAGGTGTTGCTGGGAATTAAGAAACAAAGATGAAAATTATCAAAGTCAAGCTTGTGTAACTTTATTTCAAAAAACAACTCTACATCACGTGGCGAGATCCAATTTCATAAAAATTGTATAATTGTATCACTTTTCGCTCATAAAGACAGAGTAATGCTCAACTAGGCTGCTTGACAGAGCAACTTACATGATTACAAACATTGATAACTAAAAACAGTTATTTACTTCTGTAGATAATTGGACAGATACTAGAAGGATAACCAAATAAAGTAAAAACTGCAAAAACACATAATTTCGTTTATATACAACTATACAACTAGAAATTATATCAATCTTCACAATAAGTTGTTGGGAGGCAAAAAGGGAACTAAACCTCAAAAAAATTCAAGAAATATCCCCATCAAAGATGGAAGTTTTTCCTCCCTTGTTCAATCAATTTTAAGTGGGAGAAATTGTTAAATTACCTCGGGTCCTTCGGTATCGGCAGTTCGGCTTCAAATTTGAGAGGAGGTGAGAGAGTTGAGATTGTGAGGGAGATAGTGAGCATGAACTTCAATGACAAGAGAGGCTAGATACGACGACAAGGAATTGTTACACTGAGTTACAGAGGAAGATGAACACCCTTTTGTGGAAATTGAAAAAAATCGCTCAAACCGGCAAACACTCACGTCACGCCTAATTTTGCAATTGGATTCTGATTCACTGAATGGTGGGGTTTGTGAAGGTTTAGTTCCCTTTTGGGACGAATTTCGGGTTGGGGCCTAGGCCATCACACAACAAATTAGCAAATTGTTTTGTAATTGTAAACTTATAATCTTTTAAAAGTTAAAACTAAACTAAACGGGACGGGATGGGACCCCGTCCCAGATACCCGATTAAACGGGTAATTCCCACCCCGTTTTTGACGGGGTCACGAGTATCGAGTCTAATTGATTTTTTGCAATCCCTATCCTAAGCTGGCTTTGAAAGCCACATTGAAATATATACGTGATGCAGCAATTGTTGCTACAGCTATCACTGCAGTGCTAACCAACAATGCCTTAACCATGGAGGTTTTACTCGATGGAGGTGATGGATCTCTTGCTTTCATTCTTGGCAAGTGGCAGACGTCTGAGGTTAAAGAAATATGAGAAGAAGGGTCTTGCGCGCACAGTTTAGAACAAAGAAAAGTAGGGATTTAATTATCTGATTTTTAGGATATAAAAAACCAACATTTTTTTAGTTGGGGGTCATGTGACCCCCTAGGCCACCATTGGTCTGCCCTTGCATGGAGACACAGACCAAGTACAGTATTACACTGGAACAGGATCTATTGGCCCGAGATGAAGTGGGGGAGTGGGCGTATGTCCATTTAAATTTAAATTATAATTTGAATACAATAGACTATAGTTCAAATTGCTAATTATTTATTTCTTAATTAATAGTGAATATATAATTTTAATGTTAATAAAAGATAAATCTTCTTTCCTTACCTGTCATTTCCTTCCTCCTAGGAACTTACACCCCTCTATTAATGTCAAAAGCCTCCCCCACTTCCCTCTTCGAAATCAACTTGCCAACGTTCGTACTACGCGTTGAATAATCATATTTTATTCATGCGTAATGTTATGAACATGTTTGATATAATTTTTGTAAAGTCAGATATTACTTTTGATTTCATTTGGATAATCTTTTCAAAAATTGTCTAATTAAAAGATATTTTAGACAAAACCGTCTTAAAGCTTTTCTCTTGAAAACATAATTAAAATTATCCAAACAGATCCTATGTATCACGTGTCATCATCAGTCTAATTAGCACAATCAAACCTACTGATTCATTGGTTAATGCATTTAAATGTATCACAATCTAGAACAATGAATCACTTTAATACCACACACATGCCCACTTGATTCTTAACCTACCCCCCTCCCACCCCTTCTCAAATCTCTAACAATTAACCCCAACCTGATTTCACTCAACACTCCTAAATCTCAAGCTAGTAACACCTCCCAACCCCAACAATTTGCATAAATACATACCCCAATAAGTTTGCAATAAACTTGCATACACATTCTTGATTTCTCAAGAGAGATTGAAAGAGAAGAATTTGAGTATCAATGGGGGGTCCAAGCCAACCATACTATACGCCACTGTCTAAACCCACGGCCAACGCCACCACTTCTTGGAGAAAACCCAAAATCTATTCATTTGCTATTGTAACAATCCTTTGCTCTCTGTCCTATCTTTATGGTGTTTGGCAGAACAGCGCTGGCGCCACCACCTCCGGCCTCCGTACAGCGACCTCTTGTGTTTTTTCCAAAAATACCACCACTATAAAAAAACAGTACTCATCATCATTAAAAGCATCATCCTCCACCGGTACACAACTAGACTTCGCCAGCCACAATTCCGCCGACGACGGTGGAGCCACCACCTTTTCTGAAGAAACCGTCAAGAAATACCCGCCATGTGATATCAAGTACAGTGAGTACACCCCATGTGAGGACCCCAAAAGGTCGCTGAAATTTGACAGGGACAGGTTAATATACAGAGAAAGGCACTGCCCGAAGAAGAATGAACTTCTCAAGTGCCGTGTGCCGGCGCCCCACGGTTACAAAACCCCGTTCAAGTGGCCGCTCAGCCGGGATCTAGCGTGGTACGCTAATGTACCACACAAGGAGTTGACAGTTGAGAAGGCGGTTCAAAATTGGATTAGATATGAAGGTGAACGCTTCAGATTCCCCGGCGGGGGAACCATGTTCCCTAATGGTGCTGATGCATATATTGATGATATTGACAAGTTAATTAATCTTAAAGATGGATCCATTAGAACTGCTCTTGACACTGGTTGCGGGGTAAGCCCATTTTTTTTTTTTTTTTTGGTATTATTACCCCCATTAATTCTTGTTAATTACAAAGATCATATAATAATATTTTGGAAGAGTAAGTAAATGGTAGGACAAGAATCAAGTGATCAATAATGTAAATTCAATATTTTGTTAGATTTACATATATTTGGGACTGAATTGTCTGAATTATGACAAAAAAGATGTGGATGGGTAAATAATTAGTGGGGTCCCCACCGGGGTGGGGATGGGCACCACCTTTTTCTTGACCAAAACTCATGCACGAAGTCTCGTAGGTACATGACACCCCATGCACGTTGTCTTTTTGGTTAATTATCTTGAAATTATTTATGTCCAATTTTCCATTTTTGGTTATGTAAGTGTATATTACTTTTTAAACTCTATTTTGTAATTTTGGCTACTTCTCTGATCTGTTTTAAGTAAAAAAAAAAAAAGACAGGTATTTTTGAAAGATGTGTCATTGATATGGACATTATCTTTACTAAAGTTCTTGCAATTGTAATTATGCAGGTTGCAAGCTGGGGAGCTTATCTTTTGTCACGAAATATCCTTGCAATGTCATTTGCACCAAGAGACACACATGAAGCTCAGGTGCAATTTGCTTTGGAAAGGGGGGTTCCTGCTTTGATTGGTGTTATTGCCTCAAAGAGGCTCCCATATCCATCCCGAGCATTCGATATGGCTCATTGTTCTCGTTGTCTCATTCCATGGGGTCAATATGGTAATTTAAGCTCTACGAGTTTGTCAGTAGTTTTTCATTTTTTTCTAGTCACATTTGTTGATCTGGGATATGGGGGAAAAACTACTCTTGCATTTATACACGGCCTTAAACAAGATGCTATAGCATAATAAACGAGATTTTTACTTCTTTTCTATATTAGTACTATCTAATACTACCCCGATATTTCCTACTAAACATGCTATTATAGCCTCCATTTGCTGGAGATTAAAATCAGATTTTTAGTAGATTTTGATAAAAGTTGGGAAAATGTGTAGTTTAAAAGTTGTGACTGGTTAAAATTAATTGTTGACTTTGACTTAGATTAAAATCTAGATTTTAATCGGTACCAAACAGAGGCATAGTTTTAGAAGTATCTGAATTTAGGGATCATTTTAACTGAGTAATATTCGTGGCTTGTTGTTATAGATGGTGCGTACTTGATTGAAGTTGATCGAGTTTTGAGGCCAGGAGGGTATTGGATTCTCTCCGGTCCACCAATTCGCTGGAGAAAATATTGGAAAGGGTGGGAAAGATCGAGGGAGGATTTGAAAGCAGAACAAATGCAAATCGAGAACGTGACAAATAGCCTTTGCTGGAAAAAGTTGATCGAGAAGGATGATATTGCTATATGGCAAAAACCTGCCAATCACCTGCATTGCAAGAAGTTCAGAAAGATTGTAAAAAATCCTCCATTTTGCCCAACACAGGATCCTGATAAAGCCTGGTTTGTGCTTCTTTATTGATCATATTGGGATCGTACATTTTTTTGCATATGAACATCTGTCCTGATTTTATGAACTTCTTTAGGTACACGAAATTAGAAACATGTCTAACTCCCTTGCCTGAAGTTTCCAACAATGAAGATGTTGCTGGTGGAGAATTGGTAAAATGGCCAAAAAGAGTACATGCTATACCTCCTAGAATCAGTAGGGGTACGATAAGTGAAGTTACACCTGAAACTTTTCGTAAAGATTCAGAACTATGGAAGAGAAGAGTGTCATACTATAAAACCGTAAATAACCAACTTGGTCAAGTGGGACGATATCGCAATATCCTTGACATGAACGCGTTCTTAGGTGGATTTGCTGCCAATTTGATCGAAGACCCCCTTTGGGTTATGAATATAGTTCCAGTTGAGGCTAAGATCAACACACTTGGAGCTATTTATGAACGCGGATTAATTGGCACTTACCAGAGCTGGTATCAATCGCGAGTTTTGCTGTAATTAGATATTTTTCGTGTCTATCCTTTTCGTGACAAAATGTCTTCGTTGCAGGTGTGAAGCAATGTCAACTTACCCCAGAACATATGATCTCATTCATGCCGATTCAGTATTTACTCTCTACAAAGACAGGTAATTTATCTGTCTATATATTTGTAGCTTCTAATTCAAAATGCAAGTCGTAATTAAAGTGAAAGAATGTACTTTTGTGCTACAGATGTGAAATGGAGGATATTATGTTAGAAATGGATAGGATTTTACGACCAGAGGGAAGTTTGATTATCCGAGACGACGTTGACATGTTAGTGAAATTGAAGAGAATAGCAGATGGACTGAACTGGGATAGTCAGATTGTAAATCACGAAGATGGACCATTCGAGAGGGAAAAGCTATTGTTTGCCATGAAGTTATATTGGACTGCTCCGGCTTCTGCAGATCAAACCTGGTAAATCATGTTTGGTAGATTGAATTGGACAACATTTGACAAGATCAAGGAAGAAAATCAAATTAAAATCGTGTTACTCTCTCTTCTTTTTCTTCTGGTGTTATATTATAATACATAGTTCTAGTTCTGTGTAATGATTGGAACATTTTGCAAATTAATATTAATCCAACTGTTCATTTCTTTTAGAGATTATTCGTTGGTAAATAAAGACATAGCTTGATGCCAAGACCTTGTTGAAGTTGGAATCGACATAGCTATTCCTAGTCAATCTTCCAATGAATTTTAGTAACAAATTTATGACAAAGTTAGGACGATCTCTTGTACGAAAATATGTTTCGAATTAAAACCACCGCAAGTGTACGGTTCGTTGACAAGTAGTAAAATGGATTTTAAGTCCAAATATCGTTCCCACGAGAATTAATTAGTTCTAATTCTAATTTCCGTGACCTTAACCGAAACTATAAAAATTTGAGGGTTTGTTTTGATGCAATTATAACGAAATTAATGAAAACTATGTAAGTATAAATGAATTAATTACCGAAATGCAATTTGGGAATGAATGTAAATTGAAGTGTTTTTTAATATGTGATGAATGTACTAGGATCACGAATCCCTATGTAATAATTTTTTTAAATCTAATTTCACATCTTGACACACAGTTGGAATAATGAAAAATCAATGCTGCTAAATTATTTAACAGTCTCTCTCAAGTAAAGTTAAATTTATTTTTACATGTGATTTAACCATATTTTTATGATGGATGCGAACATATAAAAATACTTTCATGAATTTATGAACACTTAAAGATTCACATAAGGTATAGCGGTATATTCTATTTCCTATCGGACCCCATGATGATTTATATATGTCGATCATATTTCTCTTCTTTCGAATGCATGAAATAAGTCACCAAATTCACACAATCATTTGTGCATATAATTGTGGGGGAAAAAATAATATAATCATTCAAATATCTCAAAATATGTTTTTATTGTAAAGAATGTACAACTAAGAATTAAAAATCAAATTACATGATGGGAAGAAAAAAATCAAAAAAATAATAAAGAAACGACATCACCCCGATAAATCTTGAATTGAATCTTTGTGTTCTTAGAGTTGTTTTTCGTGTTTCCCCTCTTTTCTGCTATCAAAAATCTTCTAAAATCTCCCCCCTCTCGTTCTGGATGGCCCTACGATTTTTATATACTACCGAAGATTTGTTTCTATAGGTGTTTCAATTAAAATAGGAAATTAGAATTTTCATCTTAGTTCTATACTATGCGACCATATAGTTATGTTGAATGCGGTAGCATAAAACAATAAATTTGTCTCTGAAAATCTCTTGAAACTTTCTATGCGGTCGTAAGGATTTTAAACTATGCAACCGCATAATTATAAATTTTTTCCGTCAGACAATCTTCAATATTTTGATCGTATCGTTCTCTCCCGATATTCGATTGTGGTGATTCAAAATGCGTTGGAAATCTAACTCAAAGGGCTACAAATATTCTAGAAATATACACTTTCAAATTCGAACGTTTCCTATGCAAAAAATGAGTCTCAAACGGAGACTGAAAATACGAAGCATAACTTTTTCGGCTGGAA
>CAIGRN010076222.1:0-12041 GCA_903798345.1 Fraxinus anomala
TTACTATCAAGCGAGGACACCGATAACTTTACTTGGTTGTTTCGTACTTGGTTGGCAAGCATGTCTGGACGTGCACCGTGTGCTATAATTACAGATCAAGACAAAGCAATGCAAAAAGCTATTGAGGTTGTGTTTCCTAAGACTCGACATCGTTGGTGTTTATGGCATATAATGAAAAAGATACCAGAGAAATTAAGAGGCTACAAGTTGTACGAAAAAATAAAAGGTGTCTTGCATAGTGTTGTTTATGAATCGTTGGAGAAAGAAGAATTTGAAGAAAAGTGGCAGCAATTCATACTGAGTTCAACCTTCGTGAAAATGTGTGGTTAGATAATTTGTATAAAAAGAGGCATCGTTGGGTTCCTACATTTGTAAAGGACACATTTTGGGCTGGTATGTCAACCACACAACGTAGTGAAAGTATGAATGCATTTTTTGATGGCTATGTAAACTCAAAGACAACATTGAAACAATTTGTCGAACAATATGATAATGCTTTAAGAAGCAAGGTCGAGAAGGAAAACCGTGATGATTTTAGTCTTTTACTTTATGGATTCCATGTGTAACACATTTTCAAATAGAAAAGCAATTTCAGAATGTATATACTAATTCAAAGTTCAAAGAATTTCAACGAGAGTTGACTGGAAAATTATATTGTGAAGTGTCTTGTGTTGACGAAGAAAATGGATTGTTTAATGTGGTTGAGGATATATTGGTTGGAGATCAAGAGAAAAAACTTCAGTTCAGTTCACCGTTTTTTGCGATGAAGGGGGAAATGATGTAAAATGTCCTTGTCAATTATTTGAATTTAGAGGAATTTTATGCAAGCGTGCTTTATTAGTTCTTTTGAAACGTAATATACAAAAAGTCCCTGAACTTTATATCTTAGCACGTTGGAGGAAAGACTTAAAATGGCCTCACACGAAGGTGAAAGTTACCTATGATGATTGGAAAGACGATGAGGAGGCTCAACGTTATCACTAGTTGCAAAAGAAACTAGATGATGTTGTAGACTTGACTGTCACTTCTGATGAGAATTGTACCGTATTATTGAACATGATGGATGAGTTTCAATCAAAAATAAAAAGAAATGAATCAGCATTGAGGAGTTCTTCGATAAGTACTAATGCCACTATGAGTAATATTGATTGTTGTGATAATGTGGGTGATTTTTGTAAAGCTCCTAGCGAAAGTAGACTTCACAGTCCCCTTGCCGTTCGAAGACATGGACGTCCACCCAAGAATAGAAGGGTCTCCAATGTAGAGAAGTTTGTTTCCAAGAAGAAAAAATGTGAAGAAAAAAAATCCAAGAAAAAGAAAGAAAAACTTGAGGTACGTAATTACATATCATCTTCAGTTGTTGTTAAAAAGTTTTAATTTACTTAAACATGCTAAATTTATTTGCATTCAGTCTAAAGCAACTGAACAGGATGTTTGCATGCACATTGAGGTTGGTACACAAGATAGTACAAGTATACAGGTAAAATTTGATACTAGCTTAATAGTATACAATTTTTATACTATTTTGATGATATTTTTTAGAATTTAATTCACTTCATTGGTTTTAGGAGCCGGGAGCACAAGTATATATACCTTACAATTGTCAAGTTAATGAAATGGCGAGATTCCAGCAACACATTCCTTACTTTCATCACTTACCATCTTATGCTTCAAGGCCTCCAATTTTACCTAATTCTATATTCAATGCTCAAGGTAAGAAAAGTTCGTTAAGTACTATTATTTGATTATTTCAGGTCTATGTTAATATATTTCTTTGTTCTTACTTTTTGTATATATTAGGTCATGTCATGCATTACTATGATCCATATATGCAGCATGAAGATATTGCTTGCTCATTTGTAATGTTGATCCAGGTAATAGTAATTTACCACTTATATGAATCGTCAACATTTTATACTCAATTTATACTAATGCATTTTTAATTTTACAAATGACAAGACAAGGCGTTAGAAGTGAATGATTTGGTGAAAGAGAAACTACAAAAAAGCAGTTCAAAATGTTTTATTTATAAACTATTAGGTACTAAATGTGTGTGTGCGTGTGTATATATATATATATATATATTTGTAATTTGAATGTTGACATGCTTTCCCTAAAAAAACTTGTTTATGGCAACTCAAAATTGGTAACTCATTATTCGTCAATTTGCAGCAATGTTCACTATAGCATTCTTAATTTGCAGCAGCATCTATGTGCTTATAATATGGTACAGAAATGACAACACAAGATCAAGTCTAACATCCATGTTTGTGAAAATTTCACATGACAGCATTGAAGAAAATTTGTTTTCATGTGACATGGAATTTTAAAGACATAACAACCATACACACATTGTCAAAACTTGAACTTCTAACACTTCTGTGAACTTCAAACATTTGTCCAACCCAACATCCTTTAATGGTATGCACGATATAATTTTTAGCAATGCCAATGGTGCAAAACTACATATAAGGGACTCAGCTAATTAGTATTGTTAACTTTTCTGGTCAACAGTTATTGTAAAAACTTTTGAGACTACGACTGCTATATGAGCTTACTTGGTTAGTTGGTTTGAAGGGGAAATTACATAGTAAGCTCATTTTTTCCTGGTAAATGTAGAAAATCTACTGTACTTGATCTCTCCATACTTTTAAAAACAAATTGAATTGGTGCAATATATTAACGATACATTCCCTCAGCACATAGAAAATAAACAGAAATTGAAAGAAACTGGGCAAACAAAAATTAGAAAAAAAAAAACCAAAAAGTGGCTTAAACCCACTTCCCAATTATGAAAAAAAGAATGCTAAAAACACTTTCAAGAATGCATCCAAACAAAAAGAAGGCAAAAAAAAAAAAATTATATATATATATATATATGGTAGAAAAAAATCAAAAGAAAAATGTGCGATAACTACAAATTCATCCACGCCTTCTTCTGGAGGAACTTGGCGAATCAAACAATCGAGTGCCTATAAAGCTTCTGCCCATCATCTGCAATTGGTGGTGGTTGTAGTCGGAGTAAGGGGCGAATTAAGAAAAAGAAAGAGATTCGGCTTTTGGGTTGATGCAGCCTCCTTCTGATTCAATTTTTTTAAAGAAGTTGAGCAAAAGTTATAGAGAAGAGGAGGCTTGAATTTTCGGTGGTGCTGTCATCGGAGTGTGGTGGTGGAGAAGGTGAGAGAGAGAAACTAAGATGTATTTTGTAGATCCATTCTTTAATGGTATTAGGTAGATAAAATGTCTAGGTTTTTTTAAGGAAAACACGTGAATTATATTTTTGGTTTAAAAATAAAATTTAACATTTTACCACATAAAATGTTGATTGTGTCTCTTTTATCACTAAGCGATTATTTAGGGGCATTAACTAGTGATCTTGGCTATTTCTCTCTCGACGATGAAATATTGATCGTACAATCATGTAGACTGAAACCTCCTATCAATTTCTAGGTGTCCAGGCACCCTTTGAAACTAGTGGAACCTAAAGTTACCTATCCATTCAAACTCTTCTCCATCTAAAATCCTTAAAAAGAATAACCATACTTCACGTACAGGAAAATTTTCAAGATCACTTACGGGGTACTCACATATGTGGTCCCGCGTATAATATTTTTTAATACATGATGGGGTTCACTTATGTGAGTATTCTGGTGAGTCCCTATACAAATAATCCCTGTACGTGGGGATTAATTCTAAAAAGAATATTATGGACAGCAAGATTCAACAAGGAACTGAATTAAAAGTGGGCTTCCACAGTTTAAATGTTCGAAGTTATGGGTTGTTACAAAGAAAAAAAAAAGCTTATAAATTAATAACTAATATCTATTTTGATAGTATTGAAAATATACCAATATAATTGCTAGCAGAACTTGACTATTGATTATCATACTCTCGAGATACTAACGTATATATTATCGAAAAATTTGGTATTACACGGGGCAACATAAATTCATAAACTTACCTAGCAAGAAAATTAATTATCAGCATTAGAAAATTCATGAAGTCGAAGACCAGCCAATACCCAATAGCTACGACTGAGGGATAGTAAGCCAGACAAGTTGAGAGCTCTCAATTTGAATTTATATCTAATTTTTGTAAGCGTAGTTGAGATGAAAGATCTCAGTTCAAGTCACAAGAAGGTTGACTATGAAAGACTAGGCTTCTATTTGGTACAGATTCATTGAAATTTATTTATTTCAAATTCATTTTCAATTACATTCTCTCATTTAAATAATTTTTCACATGAATTCATATTTTTTCTTACTTTTTAATCTCAAGTTCTTCAAAAAAAACAATTAATTTTCGCAAAATTTATGTTAAAAAAAATCTACATCTAACAACATCTAATAAGATTGATCGAATGGATCGATTTGACATTGATTTGCCAAAAAGATGAAACCTCTTGAAAATTTGAGAGGTGCGACAATTATGAATTACCTCATCTCATACGTGGGAGAATCTTGCCTTTTCTCCTTCAACATTAATAAATAAATAAAATCTATATCGTAAAAAAATTATTTACATTTGCAACAAACTATAATCACTCTTAAATTTTCGATAATTGAGTTACAGACTCACATTTATTTTTATATTTATAAAATAAAAATAAATATAATCATTTTCGAGAATCAAGCTGCATTAATCATCAGAATACAAGAGCACAATATTACAAGAATAATAATACTTATTTCAGTTATATTTTTAGATAATTCATTGACGTGACCAACGTACAATTTTTATTGAGCAAATTCCCTAGAAGCCTCTAATATTTCATAAGTGTGGCGAGGTGGTGCCTAGGTTCTCGTAGCTGTCACGTCTCTAGCTAACGAAAAACGCAATTAAACATCAAATTTTCATGTTTCACTCACGTGATTTTAGAATGAGAATAAAATTATTTAAAAAAAAATTCATTTATTCCAAAATAATACTACAAGTTAAATGTAAATGTTGTGATATCAACTTTCATTTAGAAGTTCGAATATGGTAAAACAAATTCAGTGTTGACGAAAACTCTCTCTCTTTGTTTCAACTTGATCCCGACATCACGTCAATGCCACTATTTGGTTTGGATTAAAATCCAGTTATAATCTTTATTCAATGTTAGTAATTAGAGCTTGTTTGAGCCACGTTATTATAGAATGAGAATGAAAATATAGTCATTATTGGGTTCCACACAAAATATAGAAATTTAAAATTGATGACTTGATGTGATGAATAACGGTCATATTTTTCATTTTTATGGATAAAAAATGAAAAACAAACAGGGGCTTAGTTTTAACTTAACATTTCATGGAATCTATAACTTTTTAATCATATATTTTATTAATTTTTATCAAAATTAATAAAAAAAAAATGATTTTAATCTCAACCAAACAAGGGCTTTATGTTAGTTAGGGACAATACATGTCGCAATTTTAAAGGGTTAGGGATATGATACGACAAATTATAAGTTAGAGATATCAGTGTCACACTTGTAAAATGTTAGGGACCCAAATGAAATTTACCCAATTTTATTTCAGGCAGACAACTTCCGAAATTCCAGATAAAATAATAAAAAAATATATTGTGAAATTTCCCCCACACGCATTCTCAACACTATAAATTGAAACCAAATCGTCTCCGACATTTCATGAGTGCACACTACACCTACCAGAAGAAATGGCAATAGCTACTACGCATTTTACTCTTCCTTGCAACCTCAAACTCCCAAAACACTTTCACACTCACAGAACACCACAGATAAGGCTAAAATCAACACATAATCTCAAAAATCAGGCATTTTCTGTATTGCCCACTTCGTTTTCTTTGCCAAAAGTTGGACAAATTTCGACAAAATCAAGAATTGTCTCCGGCGCTTATGTTTCCGGCCCAGCTTTCGACGCGAGTTCGACAGAAAATGAGCCGAAAATCGAGGATTTGGGCGGAGTTGAGATTGAAGAATCGCAACCAATTGATGTTATAAACTGGGGCTTGTTGTGGAAGCTGATTTCACGGCACAAATTGAGACTTGCGGCTTCGATTCTTAGTCTTCTGTGTTGCACAGCTAGCACTCTCTCCATGCCCATATATTCCGGTATGTTAGAGTTGTCTTGTGATTTTTACTAGGATTGGACAAACTAAAGTAGAAAAGGAAGTTTAAATCTTGTTCATTCAATGATAATATATGGTAAGTGGATTTGATAGAGCTAGACAGTTTTAAAGAAGAAACTGAACTTGAAATTCTGTCTACTGTATGGTCTAGCCAAGATCAATCCTGCGAACTAAACATGATCTCGTTGCTTAGTCCTATCTTCTAAGGGATTACTGAAGTCCAACATTTATTAGCAAGACAATTTATTTCCATGATCCATCCATTTAGACATTCGAAGGTTCCAATTTAGTGACACTTGTATTTGAGTTCTACTTTGGGAGTAATATTTTGTCGTTTGGCGAAGCTCGAAAAAGTGAAAAAGTAACTTTTTGTTTCCAATCATGTTTGAATTACCTTATTATATGTAATCTACTAATAATTGAACTTTTAAGCTGGTGATAAAATCCTAAGTTGGCCGTCAATTTGTATAAGGAGGTGATTAAAGTCTTACACTGTGGTTGCTAGTGATTGCGAGATTTTCCATTTCCAAAACATTATTTTGTGAAGATGGAATATAATTTTCTTGTATATGCTGGTTTAATGAATATCCATAGTATGTTACACCAATAAATATATATAGTGAAAAAAAGTTAGAGGTGGTTTAACTCAACTTATTTGGAAGAACTTCTAACCATCTTGATGAAAATGAAGTTTGGATGAAGTTGACAAAGAGAAATACAATCTAAGCTATAATTTTGATTTAGAAGTTTTATTCCAGAATATAATTTGGCACTAGTACTTTAGGGCTACATCATGGTTTTGTTCAAACAATGAAGTATAAGAGAACAGATGATGATTAAGGATTAAGGCTCTACTTCATTTTTGAAGTGAAGATAAGATATGACATAAGTAGTAACCTCTCTTGAATATTGATTTATAAACTAAACTATATGTATGGCAATATACTTTTTGAATTTCCGTATCTGTTACTGTTGCTGGAATATTTCTATATTCTATTATAAAGATGTATATGGATAATATAATTGATAAATAATATTGATGTCAATGAGAGGCTTATTTCAGGAAGATTTTTCGAAGTGCTCATTGGGGCGAGACCAGCGCCTATTTGGCAAGTGGTTAGCAAATTGGGAATTTTATACACATTGGAGGCAATTTGTACAATCATTTTTGTGATAAACATGAATATCATGTGGGAGAAGGTTATGTCTAGCTTAAGAGCTCAAATATTTCAAAGGGTGTTGATTCAAAAGGTAAAATCATTTCTCGACGTGGTAACCCTCTTTAGTATTAACTAGTGTCTTGGAAACAAAAAGCCGTTGTAAGTTTAAATTGAAAATTTTCTATTTGTGTTGATTTTGATAGGATACTATTTTCTGATATTTGCATTTAAAAAACCTTCAGTCCAGTTAACTTATGTAGGATTTCGGGCTCTTTGGGAAAAACTAAATGCTGTAAACTACTCCAGTGGAAGAAAAAATACAACACAGAAAACAGAAAAAGAAACATTATTGCTTTGAATAAACTATCCAGGAATCTTGTCTGTTCATTTTATGTGTACATCCAATTTTGACACGCTTTTCTTATTGACTTTTCAGATGGAGTTTTTTGATCGATACAAGGTATTCATGTGAGATTTGTATATTATTTTGAGTTTACTCAGGCTGTAAAATTTTATGAATCCAATCTATATTTTGGGTGGGATCTTTGTAGGTTGGCGAACTAACAGCTTTATTGACATCTGATTTGGGCTCTTTGAAGAGCATTGTCAGCGAAAATATATCAAGAGATCGTGGCTTCAGGGCACTATCTGAGGCAAGCTACCCTACTTTAAGCACGAGTGAGATTTAATTATTTTTTAACGGGTTAAATCATAACTCAATTAAAAATTCTCTGATTGTTCCAATTTCATTTCTAGATGTATATGCTGATTGAAACAATTGATTCCAGAAAGTTTGCATAAATTCTCTTGATTTGAGTTTTGGAATGTACCTACTTATAGCATACTGTTTACTAGGTTATCTTTTCCTTTACATGTTCGCTTTAAGTGATCACTTATGGCTCATTTGGTAATGTTAGTTGTACATACACTAAAGATGAAAGAGAAGCTAAAATTTTGTCTATAGTAATATACAATTCTGTCGAGTGTTGCTTACGAAACATTCAAATTTCAATTGAAGTCTACTCTTTCTGTTTTACTGCAGGTCATCGGGACTATGTGCTTGCTTTTTGTTTTGTCTGCCCAACTTGCACCAATTTTGGGCCTACTCATGCTTACAGTATCATTTTTAGTTGGTGAGTATGTTTCATAGGTCAATGAACTATCTGTATGCTGTGACATGCTATAGGAGTGTGTATTTCAAGAAATAACTGAAAATAATCTATAAAACAGTAGCATAGTGCTAGTTTTTGTTCACAAAGAAGTTTCAAGTTCTTGTAATTTATTATCATCCTTTTTATGGAATTCCACTGATGTGCAATCATTTTTAGCTGTGTACAAAAGAACAACCGTGAACGTATTTAAAGCTCATGGATCAGTCCAAGCCTCCATAGCTGATTGTGTAACCGAATCATTTGCTGCTATACGTACTGTAGGTTGTTCTGACCTTTGTCATGTCTGTAATATAGTTTCTTGTGCTGAAGTTAATAGTGTCTAATTAATATTTATGTCATCTTTTTATTCTCTTAGGTAAGATCATTTGGGGGAGAAAAACGTCAAATGTCAATTTTTGGTCGCCAGGTAGGGTACTGTGACATAAAAATTTCTACGTTAGTGTCAAAGTCATTTACATGTTTGAAACATTGTATTGAACAACACTCAGCAATGTAATGAACAAGATTTTAACCTTTTTTTCTTCCATAATATTGTCTCGTGCTATCTAATTCTTCCTACCAAACATATGGCAATTGTCCATTGCCATGTACTTATAATGTTATTGATAACATCAGCTCTTGAGCTTACTTAGCAAGTGATATGGAGTTTTTTCAGGTCCTGGAGTTCGAGAACAGTGGCATAAAGCTTGGGACTTTTAAGTCCCTCAATGAATCCCTGACAAGAGTTGCTGTTTATGTTTCTTTGGTTGCCTTGTATAGTCTTGGCGGAAGTAAAGTAAAAGCTGTAAGCACTTGAAGTCTTTTCCACCTTGTATTTTAACAGTTCTGTCATGATCCTCTGTTAAACATACAGATGGATTTCATCATACTTTGTCATGATATCTTCAAGGAAACTTTTTGTTGAGTGAATTATATTCTCTAATGGTTGGTGAGCTTGCTTTTCTTGCATATTTTTATTGAGCTGATTATTCCAAAATTTTGATGTGTTGCACATAGGGCGAACTTGCAGTGGGTACCATGGTTTCCTTCATTGGATACACTTTTACGTTAACATTTGCTGTGAGTACTCTTTTCATTTTGCATTCTCCCTTTCTTATTTCCATTCTTCAATACAAGCAGATATTTGTCTTCTAGGTTCAAGGAGTGGTGAACACCTTTGGAGATCTTCGTGGGGCCGTTGCTGCTACTGAAAGAATCAACTCTGTTTTATCTGGTGCTGAAATCGATGATGCTCTAGTTTATGCTTTAGAAAAGGACTTGAAGCGAAACCAAGTACATGACAAAAATCTTGAAGCTCTTTTAGTCAATGGTTCTAATGGGACAATGCGAACTCGGAATACAGGGTACATGTCTTCCTTAAAATCAGCTACCCATGTGCGTAACCTTGCACAGACTTGTGATATTTGCCTTGAAGGTATATACTTTAGCATTATCAATGTCTTCTATGACAAGATCAAACTAGCACAATTGGCATTATACTATTTTCTTTTGCAGACGTGCATTTCTCTTATCCATTGAGACCTGATGTAGAAATCCTACAAGGTCTTGATCTAACTTTGAAATGTGGAACTGTTACTGCTCTAGTGGGCCCAAGTGGTGCAGGAAAGAGTACAATAGTACAGCTTTTAGCTCGGTTTTATGAGGTTATGTCCATTTTAACATTTAGACCTTGTTTGAGCCTCATTTTTCCATCAAAATGTATTTTTGAACAGTGATTTGACCACATTTCAACTACACATTCTTCAATAAAATAATATTACACGCAAATCCAAAATATGCCCTTATTTTTTAACTACACATTCTCCATCATAACACTATTACAAACTGCATTTTTTGAAAAAAAATGGGGCTCAAACAAACACTTATAATTGTTATTAGAGCTTCATGTTCCCTCTTGTTCATAACTGTAAATCGAATTCTAATAAGGCAGCCAACCAGAGGCCGCATAACTGTTGCTGGAGAGGATTTGCGGATATTTGATAAAAGTGAATGGGCTCGAGCAGTTTCCATAGTGAATCAAGTAACTCCTGGATCTTTGCTCATCTTATGGATAGAAGTTTCATCTAAATGCATAACACCTCTGGTTTCAATGTAATCCTGGCACAGCTGCCAATTAGAAGATATAGTGCGTGATTTATTTGTGGTGGAGTCTTATAAATTCGTTCAGTTAAAGAAAGAACTCATTTGTAAAAATATTTAAACATGAACAACATGCTCACTTGGATCCACCCATGCACGAAAACTGACAAAAATCACTGGTAATTAGTAGCATAAATGACTCCTACCATGACATGGCTCAAACACTAGTTGATTTTAGAAACGCAAGTTAATTTTGTATCAAGTCATAAATTGAGTTGATTTTGATGGGACGTAATCCTGGCAGAATATCGGTTGCATTTTTAAGTCAATTCAGATGGATTAACTCACTTTCTATAACATGGCTTGCTGAGGAAATGATTCGTAAACGTAGCAATGGAATCAAACAGAGTGGAAGAAAAGGATTCAGTAGCTTACCCTATTCTTTTTTGGGAATAATGCTTATGTTTTGTTGTTATTACTTGCCTGAAACATGGAATATAATGTCACAGGAACCTGTTCTGTTCTCTGTGTCTGTTGGGGAAAATATTGCTTATGGGCTCCCAGATGAATATGTTTCCAGAGATGATGTGATAAAGGCTGCTAAAGCGGCAAATGCTCATGATTTTATAATTTCATTGCCACAGGTGAGTCAAGATTGAAACTGTGCATAAATCTACCTCTTCCTATGAATTAATGTTCTGCTGAGTGTTTGTTCTTCTACAGGGTTATGACACACTAGTTGGTGAGCGTGGGGGTTTGTTAAGTGGAGGACAGAGACAGGTATTACCTCTCTCTCTCTCTCTGTGCTCTCTCTCTCTCTCTCTCTCTCTCTCCGTGCGTGTGAAGTGATTTAGTACTAAACCCACTTCCTTATTTCCAGAGAATTGCCATAGCCAGAGCTCTGCTTAAGAATGCTCCAACTTTGATTCTTGATGAGGTATTTCTCTTGTTGAATTTGCAATTCATATGCATTCTCTATTCATGGATTAAGCTATCAGGGCTCAAATTGGTTCCAGGAAAAGAACATGGATGGGGTTTTTATATTTAATAAAATCCCATGTTTCCAACTTTATTAATAGAAAATGCTCATTCATCTAGTGTTGGAAAATTATTTAGCATCATTTATTGTTGGATGCTTTGGACAACATTCACCATTATACCTTGAATGTGCAGGCTACTAGTGCTTTGGATACCGTAAGTGAGCGTCTGGTTCAGGATGCTTTGAATCGTCTAATGAAGGGAAGAACAACGTTGGTGATTGCTCACAGATTGAGCACAGTTCAGAACGCAAATCAAATTGCTCTGTGTTCTGATGGGAAAGTTTCAGAGTTGGGGACACATTTCGAGTTGTTAGAAAAGAAGGGTCAATATGCTTCTCTCGTTGGCACTCAAAGGCTTGCATTCGAGTGATTTTTTTTTTTTCTCATCAACTGCTTCTGAAGTGCAAAAGTGAGTTGTTTTATATTTTGCCCCTTTCTACGTTTTTTTTGAAGTTTGAGGTTTTAGGTGAAACTTCAGCTTATTTACCCCTTAGATGAAA
>CAIGRN010076234.1:0-24976 GCA_903798345.1 Fraxinus anomala
GTCTCATTTGAAATTCGAAGGAGAATATATATGAATATAAAGATATTATCAACATTTATGTTATCAAATTGTAAAATTTAACCTATGATTAATTCCAAAATAAAGAGATAAGAACATCCAACGTTTTGAAATTCATGAAAGTACATATTCTCGCTAATCCATTTACTTGCAACTTATATAGCGTGTAGTGCTATCGAAATTCTGTTTACAAGGTTGATTGCCTTAAAAATATATGCATTTATTATCTTCATTTATCCATTCATACGATGATTAAATAGTTTTCAAATCAAAAAACATTATATACAAACTATGTCACTATAAGTTGGAATTATTTGATAAAATAAGTTCACTAAAATAAGCAAACAAATTACCCAACTATTAAAATAAAATTGGTCAAGGGGTGACTCGGTCCACCACTTTTTTAATGGATAAATTTCCATTTGGCACTTAGCTGCACATTCTCAGAAAATTTCTTACACTGGTTGAAATCTATGAGCAAATTAGTAAAGATTAATATGATATCCGGCTGCGTGTATTCATCTGTATAGAATGCTAAGATCATCTTCAACATACTATATATATATTTATAAAGAGTTTATCATGTATAATAAAAAATATTTTTAAATTTAGAGAATAATTTTTTTTATACACTAGACAGACAAACATTGCTTTTCTTTTTTGGCTCTACAATTTTCTTGTTCTCAAGAAACATATTGATTTTTTCTCATATTTTATGTAACATATTTTCTATATATCAATGATCAATTAATTCAAATATGAAAATAATTTAAGCTCATGTTTGATCTAGCCAAAAAATTAGATTAATATTCAAATCAAAGTTAATAATTAATTTAATTACCGTAGAATCTACAACTTTTCAAACATATATTTCACAAATATTTATTAAACTGATTTTTAACTAAACCAAACATGGGTAAGCAGAATATTAGAACCTGTAACTTATTAGTCATTCATTATAAAGTAAGAATAAATAGTGTGTTGACTTTGAAAAGTTAAAATAAAGTATTTTGAAACTTATTTTTAAGCGTTGACTCTCTAAAATAGAGTCATCATTTATTCAATTCTGCATATTTAGGATTGCATTACGTCTTATTTGTAATATAGCTTCTAAGCCGTAACATAATAACTATATACACATGCTACATAGGTTATTCATACGTATGTGGCCTATATTTCATTAATAGTTCATTTTGTTCAATTAGGATTACTATTTAGACATTTATAGGTCTAAATTATTGTGCTATCCAAAATGAGTGTAACAACTTTTGAGTAACTGAGTTCCAATTCATGTCAGCCTCGAGGATGACAAAATGTCATTGCTTAGCCAAATAGTTCGGATAAATTAAGAAGGGAAGTAACATTGACTAGGTTACTCTATTAAGAGCCAAATACAGCAAAAGTACAGCACACGAACACAATGCAACAACTTAATTAAAATTACGCCGGTTGAGTATATTTTTTTTAAAAGACAATAATGGCGGAAAAGAAGAAGAACAAGAAAGGTAGAGGCGAAACTAATTTGTGTATATAAATAGTGCAACTATCTTGACTCAGTCTTCCATAATCTGATTTACCAATATCATTGGAAAAAAAGTACTTATTTTTAAGTAATTATAGGGGGACGCGGGCTATAAATGTCCATCCTCTTCTTCAAGAAATAGCACAAACCTCTCCTATACAGTCTATTCTTCACTAGGTTTCCTCTACATTAGATTTTTTGATTCGTTTTTGAGTGAAAATATGGAAATCCCAGAAAAAATTGAGAGGTTTTCCAGCTGCCGGGGAGTGTCTTTTGAGATTAAACCACATTCTGATCCATTTGCCG
Source organism: Fraxinus anomala (assembly GCA_903798345.1). NCBI lineage: Eukaryota > Viridiplantae > Streptophyta > Magnoliopsida > Lamiales > Oleaceae > Fraxinus > Fraxinus anomala. Next base: position 1,847 of record CAIGRN010076234.1, read on the forward strand.
TCCCAGCTCCGGCAATAATTAACCGTTCCGGATGTAGCAAAAGATCTTGGACTCCATGGGGAAGCTTTTCTAAGGTGGTTCCATCTTCTGAAATGTTGGAAAGAACAATGAGCACAAGCAGTAGCCATTTCTGTGATCTTGAATTTGAAGATAACGATTATGAGGTGGAGACTCTTGCTGATATTGAAGAAGGCCACGATGAAGAGAAAGTTGAGCAAGTTTTGCCGCCATTTCCACCACTGCCTAAGGCAGCTGCCGCGAAACCGAAGCAGACATCGAGACTCTCAGTTATACTGCTTGATCAAGGGTTGTTTACAGTTTACAAACGACTTTTTGTTGTTTGTTTTGCTATAAACATCACCTTTTTGGTTCTTGCAGCTACTGGGAATTTCCCATATGCAAGAAATAGGGCTGCACTATTCTCCATTTGCAACATATTTGCTTTGGTACTCTGTCGAAGTGAGGCCTTTTTGAGAATTATTTTCTGGTTGGCTGTGAATGTATTGGGGTGGACATGGGTACCCCTTAGGCTCAAAACCATGATTACATCCCTCCTGCAATCTCTTGGTGGAATACACAGTAGCTGTGGGATTTCCTCTATTGCGTGGCTCATTTATTCATTAGTCCTCACTCTAAAAGACACAGAAAATACTTCGCCCGAAATCATCGGTGTCGCCTCCACCATTCTTGCACTCCTCTGTCTGTCTTCGGCCGCTGCATTCCCCCTAGTTCGACATCTCCACCACAATGTGTTCGAAAGGACTCATCGATTCACAGGTTGGACCGCGCTTGCTCTCCTCTGGGCATTCATCACCCTCACTATCTCTTATGACCCTAACACAAAATCCTATAGCGATGATATTGGGTCAAGATTAGTTAAACAGCAGGAATTCTGGTTCACACTTGCAATCACAATACTAATCATCATACCATGGTTGACTGTAAGACGTATCCCAGTTCAAGTCTCGTCACCATCAGGCCACGCCTCGATCATCAAGTTTGAGGGTGGGATAAAGGCTGGAATTTTGGGTAGGATTAGCCCATCACCCTTTTCAGAATGGCATGCATTTGGCATAATATCAGACAACAAGAAAGAGCACATGATGCTGGCTGGTGCAGTTGGTGACTTCACAAAATCTCTCGTCACCAACCCACCTAGCCACTTATGGGTTCGACAGGTCCATTTTGCTGGCCTTCCATACCTAACCAACATGTATGACAGGGTTCTTTTGGTAGCCACTGGCTCAGGAATCTGTGTCTTCCTCTCCTTCCTCCTGCAGCCATGCAAGGCTGATGTTTGCTTACTTTGGGTGACAAAAAACGTAGAACAAAATTTTGGTAAAGAAATGAAGGAAATGATGAGTGGACATCCTAAGGAGAAGGTAATAATCCATGACACCGCTGTGCTTGGCCGCCCAAACGTGTCGGAAATGAGCGTCGCTGCCGCTAAGAATTGGGCAGCTGATGTGGTGATTGTTACTAGCAATCCAGAAGGAAGCAGGGACGTGGTTGATGCTTGCAAGGGTGCAGGAATTCCTGCTTTTGGTCCCATTTGGGATTCTTGAATCTCATCCGGCAACTATAAATATTTAGGAATGATTGTTTATTATACTTTTACTAGCAATGAATACTCGTTGACAACAATGTCAGCAATACGTGTATTTTTATTTTCATTTAAGATGCAAAGCAGGGTATATTTCCCTTAGTCCTAATTTGATCAAAGAAAAATATCTTTATCCTTCTGATAACCCTCGTCCATTTGTGCTATCATTTTCTTCTCATCCCAAGTACACGTATCTCATAGATATTAACATCATTCAAAAAATAATCTCTCTTTGTTTTGAGGAGTTCTTCATGCTTAATGTTAAGATTTGAGGTTCTCTCTTAAAAGGTTAATCTTGTTAAGAGGAGTAGTCCAAACCCTTATAAATTAGTTTATATTTACATCTTTATTCGATGTAAGATTCTATCTCTTAAAATGCCCCCGCAAAATGGTGACTCGTTTGAGCGGACCAATCTTAAAATTCGTATGCTCATTTTTGGAGTCTTAATCGGATCGAATTGCTCGTTAGAGTTTAATGAGCTCTGATACCACGTTAAGATTTGAGATTCCATCTTAAAAGGTCAATCTTATTAAAATGAGTAGTACAAACCCTTATAAATTGGTTTGTGTTTACATCTTTATTCGATGTGGGATTCTATCCCTTAACACTTAAAACCTATAATGGTGGATTTAAAAAAAAAAAAATTCTACACATTTTAATCTATTAAGTTCTTGGGGATATTTATTTCCTTCAACCTCTTCTCTTAGGGTTTCCTGGTCATTTATATTCCCTTTAGTTATGCATTATTTGTTCTTGTCCGTTGTTGCCAATGCTCCATAGGACCATATTCTGTGGTTCTGACTCTAAATCCAATATCGTATACCAAATATGGTGTTTATGAGTTAATTTTTTTGTCAAACGAAAAAAGAGAACATTTACTTCTTGATGATTTCTGTATTTAAATTGCAGTGATGGCTTGCATCTGACTGAAAATGGCAATAAGATTGTATTTGAGGAGGTTGTTAACGGGCTAAAGGAAGCAGGGTGAGTGTAGAGAGATTCCCAGTTGATCTCCCACTCGTATCTGAGATTGATCCTAAGGCTCCCCTCGAGGCTTTGGAGAATTTGATATAGATACACAAATACCTAATGTGTGAATATTATGTGCCAAAATTTTCTCATGTAAACTGCCTTTGGAATGTAGCATGCAGATATTAAGGTTGTAATATTTTGTTAACGCTTTTATGTCTTTAGTATTGCAAATTAATGGGGTCTGTAAATAAAATATTTTCTTGTTATCCTTAGTGTGAGATAATTTTTAGATTAGATGAATGGAGTTTTAATTGTCCATAATCGATGTTTTTTCCTTTTTGTCTAACGATGACCCTAATATAAATAATATCCGGGTTGAATTCTATATTAGGTATTTTCATGCCTATTAAATTGCATAATCCTACTTTTACACATTATTACATTTATGTGTCAAATAATTTTTCGTTGTATTCTTATTCTCAAATTAACATAAATTGTTCCCAATTATGATTTTTCTCCAAAATTTTCTTTAAGATATAGTAAAAAGGATTAATTTGCCCATTGTATTTTTTTATAAGCGAAACCAATAATACTGCAAAAATGCAATTATATATTTGATCCTCACCTCAAAGCACGTTAAAATTATTTTTGAATGAAAATCATGATAAAGGACAAGAATTTTTTATTAATGAAATGTTAAAAATAAAAATACAATGAAAAAAAAGATAAAAATATAAGTGTAATAATAAAGAAAAGTTAATGACCTTTAATGTAATTAAAATATGGTGTATATATAAAAAAAATGTAGTGTGAATATAATAACTATCAATTTATAGTAACTTGATCGGATTTAAAGCAGAAGAATCAAGACCATAATAATGGAAAGGAGAGGCCTACCCATGTTTTGTATGTCAAATTATACAAATATTGGATAGAATAATAAGAAGAAGAGACGAGATAAAATTAATGTAAATGCAACGACAATTCACAACCTCGAGATAAAGTAACGAGAAAGAACTTTTCCATCAAAATAGGCTTGATGACTTGTGGATTGATAGAAAAAGTAAAAGCAAATAGTTTGAAGATTTGCATTACAATATTTTTCGATACAATATTGACAAGATTAAATAGTAAATAAACGAGATTTTTGCTTATTTTTATTGAACAATTTTTAATTCTTTAATATTCTCTAGTCTCGTCCAGTGCCTTACCACATTAGAATCGGGTTTCAGTTTTCTTGTAGTAAATGCAGTTGTTGTTTCTTGCTAGTGATGTTGGGGATCTGGTCCATGTGGTACCTCTCTGTCCGAATCCACCATTACCCTCCTACTTGCCTGCTTCATGTTTGACAAATATTGAAACCCTAATTCCTGCAAAATTTTCTTGCTGTCTAGTCTTGTCTGCATATTTACCACTCCTCGATAACTCGATGCTGCTGCTAAATTAATGTTAACATGTGAAAATAAAATCAATAAAAATAAAACCGCAATTCTTACACATGATGAATTGGCCATCTCGATTCTTTTGGCTAGCGAGTGAGCAGAAATATCAAGTAACATCAGGTCAAATTTATAACGGAAATTGTAAGGAAAAGTCGTCCAAAAATGGAAATATTTATTAACTATTGTTGTTTGTCCAAAAATATTTCTACTCTGAGTCGGTAAAATGGAACTGCTTTAATCACTTGTTTTAATTGCAATTAATTTGTCTTCATTAAGCAGTTTTATGTTTATTAATACCTTCTTGATTTGTTCAGTATATTATGATATTTTAATCCCAACCCCACTAAATTGGACACCAAGTTGTTGTCTAGTCATATCTCTTGAGTGTACCTTGGACTATTTCAAGTCCGACGTATGAAAACAACAAAATTAAAAGATCTGAGAGCAAATTAAGATTGCTTTAAGATATAAAATGAAAATATGCAAAGGCCAGATTACGAGTTGCTGTTTTTTTAATGATAGGCTTAACAGCAGCTAGACTTAATAGTTGTCATATCAAGTAGTTTAATTAAATGGCTTTTGTATTTACATTAAGATATGCGCGCTATTACATATCAGCATTAAAAGATTATCTATTAATGAAGATGAAAGAAGAGATAATTTACATTAGTTGATAATAAAGGGTGTTGAAGGTAAAAGATGATGTGATAAACTTTTTATCAACTTCTATAGATTTGAACTAAATAAGTTCTATAATGTTAGAATTTGATAATTATACAGAGAAATTTTTAGTTAGATTCTTCCCTCTCATTCACCCTTCGTCCCTTTATATAAGATAGTGGATTCAAGATTGCTTCCTAGTTATTTCAAGCTATAGTGTTCCGACCTAGAGCTGCTTGTCACCGTCCGTTTGAAAGAATTTGATTGGTTGGTGACCTCGATAGCAACGGGGTCATGATTGCACTTAAGTCTCAGACGTGTCCAAGCCATCATGTCATCCTCTTTACTGGTAGGTTTGGACGGTACTGCCTTCAAGTGGAAGCACTTACTTTGTTATGATCATGTTTTCACATGACGTCTTCTATTATTCGACTTCAACCTCTATTGATGGAGCGGACACTTCGACGGGTAAGTTCTTTTGATCAAGTCAAGGGGAACCCTCAACTTATTCGATGTGAATTTCAGATCAGCAACAACATAAGATTACCGAGTTTAGTAAATATACAAACTTTGATGTTAGTGGAGATCATTTGATGGTGGAGTATATATTATTATAGGAGTTAGGAATATTATTTCTCGGTAATTAATATTACTATGCATATCTCTGAAACATTTTGGACAAACTATGTTTTCCCCTAATCTAACTCCGTGTTCTTTTTCTTATACACAATACATAATATTCTTATGATTTATTATGAGAATTATATTTGCCTTAAAATGTTTTATATGGTGGAATTTCAATTACTCTACACTATATTTTGATAATTGGATAATTTTAATTTGGATGACACGAAACTGAAATTTATGTTGTATATGTTCTTATCTTTATCTAGACTGTGAAGAGCTTGCTTAATATCCTTAAAAGATAAATATTGCTATTTGCAGTCGTTCACTATCATTGTCATCTTAAGCATACATGTAGTGATTAAAGATTTGATATATGAGACAATGAAAAAACTATCACATTAATGCATCAAATCACTAACCATCACATATATATCACGTGGTGCGATTATGATAATAAGTGACTGCAAATAGCCTTATATACTCACAACACATCGTTCTACTCAGATTTCCAGTCATCTAATCTATTTCCATTAAAGATAGCTCTGAAATATATAAACTCCCAATTTTCTTTTAAAAAAAAATGTATTAGTCCTCCTCTAGATTCGAATCGCCACATCCCAAATGGGAATATAAGGATTTGAATGCTAAAAAATGTCAAGTTCGTTTGACTCTTTACTCTTAAAGAACTTGCTCTTTCCCATGCACAAATGGGCAACCTTTTGGTCTATTTTATTGCCATCCTACCTGCCCCTACAGATTTTCACTTATTTGATTAGCTAATCTGATTCAGCTGAATATGTGTCAAAAGTGCTTCAGGACAAAATGGACAGGGAAATGAACTAAGATTGTGAGTTGTGACAGTCAGTGGATATGGAGGCCGAATGACAATTTTCTTCTTTAAAGATTACGAATATTTAACGTCTTATATGAGTCAAATTGGTACTAAGATTATTTTGTTAACATTTATCGCACGTATGAATTTAACCGTATCTGATCAGGCTCCAACATCATTAAATCTTTTGTTAAAGCATTGTTTTGTTGGTTAAATTAAGATTTTCTTGTCTAGTTGGTCTGTTGGTGCTGGTGGCCGTAGCACCTATCTGTAGATGGTATATTTAGAGTGCGAGGGTGGAATTTTATTTTCGAGTTTGACGTATAGTTCAAAGTATTAATAATCATACTGAGTTCAAATTTTGCTGAAATCACAATATATATGCACTGAAATATGAGACTAGTTATATGTTTACAGGGTTCTGGGTGCTATTTAAGATTTGAAATTGTTGAATTATCATATTTAAAAGATTAAGCCTTTGTTTGATTTCCATTATTTTCAAAATACATTTCTCTCTCTCTTATTTTAAACAACACATTCTTCAATAAAATAATATTACGCGCAAATCCAAAACTCTTTCTTATTTTTTTTTTACTACACATTCTCCATCAAATCACTATTATAAAATTTATTTTTGTCAACAAAATGAGTCTCAAACAGGCAGTTATGGAAAAATCACAAATTTATGTTTAAAAAACAATTAATTAAAACGTGTATTCAACATGCTTCCTTAGGTGCAAGCTATAATTATAAATTACGTTTCTACAAAAGCGTGCAAATTTAACTTTATAAATAGGTCGTAGCGAGATTTTGATCTAAAAATTTAAACTATTAGAAATTACAAATTTATTTATTTAAACATGTCTACAATTAATTGGTTAGCCTTCTTCTTCTTTTTTAAGTATTTTGTTAAGTAAAATTAGAAAAAGGATTACGTTTTGATTGTATTGTAGCAAATGTAAAATTTATGACATGTTAGCAGGGGACGCTATTTTGTATTGAACACTTTTGGTTTGATGCAGCGTGAAACTAAATAAACATAAGAATTATCAAAAAACTCACGTAAACCTTAGTATTCGGTGTCTATGATGTTGATGTGCTATTGAGAAACTCTGGATAGCATTTCATTCCATTAAAATAAAGTCGTCAAACAACGAATTCTAATTCTTCGTTTTAGTGAAAAACCTAAATTTTAGGTTTATCAATATTGCAAAATAAGAAAAAGATCAGCAACGACTTTATTTTATTAAATCTGTACTTTAAGCTCACATCACTACTAGAGATAGATACAGATAAAATACAAAGTCAATGCGATGTTGCATTTACATATGCATAATTAGTCATAGAAACATTTTTCCTTGAAATGAAAATTATGTTTACTCACTGTCAGGGTCGGATTTAGGGGAGAATCCAAATACTCTTTTATGTAGAAATTTCCCGTGAAAAACAGATTTTATATGAATTTTTTATATATTAACACAGTCTAAACGATTTTTTAGTCGAGTATCGGCTCTATCCCTGAGCACAGTTCAATGTAGTTAGTTTGCATGGCTTTCTAATAAGTATTAGACTTGCCAACTTATATTGCAAATCTCATTTTAGGATTCCAAAATAAGTTGGTAATATTTTGTATGATATGTTTGGTATACTCAACACATAATTAGTGAATTATTATAATCATTTGAAACCTGTAAATATGGTCTTTGTATTAGATTTTATACTTTATTTACTATACAAGTCTTCAACAATATAAATCTCAGCGTACCATTACATGTTGAAAAAAAAGAAAAATATTGATTAATTTGCACAAGAATTTCCACTCCAGCCCTAATATCAACCCTTGATTTCAAAGTGGTGATGTGGATCCGGTCCTCCGGGACTAACCCGTTCAGGCCGTTCTTGATTAGTATGATACATCATTTCCCGTCTATCCATTTGAGCCTCCAGTGCTTCTCGGGCAACAACTATTGGTCGGACTGGGACGGGACGAGCTCCGATTACTGCTGCTGAAACTAGCAAGAAGAAAGTAAGGGTTATTGAGAACTTCAAGTTAGCCATTATCCTTCTGTGGTACTGTAAGTGCTGTAAAGATAGCATATATCCATGTATTTATATTGCATGAACGTTGTTTTAGTTTATCCAATGAATGTTATTTATGCTTTAGTGAGGAAATCGATTCAAAACGCACAATATTTTTTCTGTCTTTTCAGTGATGCCACGTTTGCAGTTGAAAACGAACAAATTGCCAATGAGTTTTGTCATTTGTGAGGTGGCCATTAAATTACGGTCCAGTTCTAAAATACCTTTGTAATTTGACTATTTAAGCATATATAAATAAAATTTTCATAGATGCTGATAAACTAGTGAACGGCCACATTTTCTATCTTTTAAAGCCGCAGAAAAATATTTGATAAGCCTAGTTTTACAGCAAGGAATGGTGAGTTTCTGAATAGATGCTGACGCACGAATGGAATCGGATTGCATGGTTGCCATTAATATAATATCTTGCAAATTCTTGTTTGGACTTGTTGACCTCGATTTTTGGCTGAATGACGAGGCAACATATCCCGACTCCAATCACGTTCGAGTACCTCTATTTGATAGCTTTGACTAGATCAAATAGGTTAGTGATGCCGAGTTCGAACCTGAGATGATTTGTTAGCTATCTATCACGTGATCATTGATTAGAACCTCGTAAGATGAAGCGTAACAAGACTAGTGGATAGGTATGAGTCTCAAAGCTCGAAGCAATCTTTAATTTTATATGTTGATTATTGTTTACATATTTAAGTATATGAAATTTAACTTTTAACATGTCTATGTAAATTTATGACTTGTTTGATTAACTACTTATTTGAGTTAAATATTATTCAAATAAGTAACTTTTTGAGCTATGTTATCTAAACATACAATATTTAAAGGAGCGTCAAGCACCGGCCCATCTTATTTCGCTGACTCGTCGGCAGGTCGGTCGGTCATAATATACCTAACGAATTATTGATATAAAAATTTCATTCAAGTTTTATTTGTAATTATCTGATAGATTTAGCAGCGGATTATGACCCAAAACAAGTTTACCAAAGAAAAGACGAAATCCACTATTCCCCACCCAATTCTAGACTGGATTAAATCGGCAATAAAGTGTTGGATTAGGATGTAGATAATATTTTTATTTAAAAAAAAAAATTGGTTAATATATTGTTTTAATCATATACCTTATGAAACGGGATGTTAATCATATATTTAAAATTGTGTTGGAACACTGGGTGTAACACCCTACTCTTAAGTTTTGAAGTATTATCATTAATTTTATGGGTTATTAGTACAAAAATGTTCTTACGTATAAAGTTCATTTTGTAAAACATCTCCACATTTCATTTCTTTGCTTTTCACCCCGTTTTACACCTTTTACATCAGAAATCATAATTTTCTCAATAAAAAACTGTAAAATGACAAATTTATCTTCTTATTTAAATAAAACACAAATAAAGAATCAATTACAATCATGATCTCAATTTTTTCAAAAAATTACAAATAAATCCTATATAAATAATTAAAAATCAAAACTAAAAAACAAAAATCACTTCATCATCTTCCGCCACGCCACGCCAAGCCAACTAAAGAAAAATGGAGTGTTTGTCTGAAAGGAAAACAGGTCTAATGAATTGCACATAGAAGGAGAGTTTCGAGTTATTGCAAATTATGGCTCTATGCACAAATTTCTTGCTCTTCAGACAAAACTAAAAGGTATGTTACGTGTTGTGACGGTGGTGAAAAAGAAGGAAAGATTGTTGATGAAAATGATTGATATCTTCACACTTGTATTATTTTGGGAAATTTACAAAAAAGCCTAATTCTATGTTGTCAATTAAAAAAGTCTAATTTTGATAACTCTTGCAAAAATGATCAAATTTAGTACTAAATTGCATATTATACCCTTAATGAAAAATAAAGCTTTTTTTTTTTCCAATTTGCCTCGAATTTCGAAAAGAAGAACTAGTTTCAATGATAAGTTACATTAAAATAACGTTCTCGATATTTTAAAAGTTGTTATCAATATTTGAACCCTATTTATCTTGATATTTCATTTCTCTAGAACGAGATTTCATTCCGAACATGAGAATTCTCTATATTTCATAAAATTATTGATATTTGAAATGTAGTTATCGATATTTAATATATGTGTCAATCAGAAATATAGTATTTATTGTGATTTAATATGTGTACTTTTGAAATAAGTATGGCAGGTTATGTGTCTAAATTTTATTGGCCAACAAATTTTTTTATTATATGCACATTTTTGTCTTTAGTGTGGAATTATAAATTGTTAACAACAGTATTTTGGTCAAAAATGTTGCAAAATGGACATTGAATGAATTTTGGACATTTTTAGAGCATCTTCAAGATACTCTTTAAACATGAGATATTCTCTATTTTAAAGAGTCAACATTTAAAAGTATGTTGCAAGAGACTCTTTAAATTAACATTTTAATTTAGAGAGTGGGTTTGACTCTCCAAATTTGCAGAGCCAAACACACTCTCTATAATTAAATGTATTAAAAAAGTTTCAATTTTAAATGTAGGAAAGCATTAAAATAATCTAAAGAAAAGAGTTAAAATAAAATATAAAGAAAAATAATAAATATTTTTTTGGAGTATTAAAATTAAGTGTTAAATATAAAAAGTTTGTTGGAATACTTCAAAATTTTAACTCTCTAAATTTATAAATACTCTCAAAATGATAGAATATACTCTTTAAAAATAGAGAGTCTCTTAGAGATATTCTTACAAATGACTATGTGAAAATAGACATTTCTTGTAATTTCCACTATTATTTTCACCGTTGAGTTCACATCTTTCTTCTTCAGATGGGCCCATCATTTTCTCATGCCCAATATGGTTGTTAAAAAACATATCACGACATCACCCAGAAAAGTAGAACCCATACATGATATGGGCTTTTTTCCTTAGATTCATTTTTGTCCGTGTGGTTATTTGCCATATTTGTTCTGTAAGTAACGCAATCCACCCTTATTTCTCTCTTTTCTTGTCCAAAGTTTTACCAGAAAAAATGCAATGTTTTGTCTGAATTCCTTTCTAATTAATTTGTATTGAAAATATTCTGTCTTTGCTGTATTTCTCACATAGAAGTCTCTTCGAAATCACGTATGGGTGGGCTGGGGGGAAGAAGATGAAGTGATTTTTGTTTTTTTAGTTTTGATTTTAATTATTTATTTGGGATTCATTTGTAATTTTTTGAATAAATTGGGACTATGGTTACAATTAGTTCTTTTGTTTTTTTCCTTTTTGTTTTATTTAAATAAATGGATATATTTGTCATTTCACAACTTTTTATTGAGAAAAATGAATGAAAATGATGGTTTTTGCAATAAAATGTGTGAATAGAGATGAAAATGCAAAAACGTGAAGGGTGGGGATGTTTTACGCAATGAATTTCAAACATATGGATGTTTTTTTTTTCCCTAACAATCCTTAGTTTTATCTTTAATATCAATAATGCGGTAAAAAACGATTACATTTTTATTCAACAAAATAAACGTTAATGACTTCATTTTTTTAAAATAACTTGTACATCATTAAATACAAAATAATTAAATTAAACATTAAATTTATTTTTAAAACCAAGTCAATATTTAAATGTGATAGTACTCAGTCTTATCACCACAAGTTATCGTCTCAAATCATCTTACTTTCATCATCTGAAAAATGAGGAGGGATAACGTGGAATGAACTAACGCTCAATAAGCAAACTTGGATATGATGTATGCTTATGAATTACTTTAAAACAAAAGATATTTCTTAATATATATATCTCATTTCTTTAAAAAAAACTTTAACATTAACGTCGTAGGCTCACTTGATATATCGCATGTAGCTAATTAGAATGCAGTGGCCATGTTATTTAGAACCCGGTTGAATCTACCGTAGTACTACAGAGCGATTAATATTAACTCTAACATTAAACATTCATCATTAAACATTGGTCGGGTGCACCGGTTCCACATGCCCAATTTTTCACTCAACTTTCATGGCATAGATATACACCTCATAACAAAAATATTTGGAATGCATATCTTTCTAAAATATTACTTAACTTGTTGACATTTGAAACATTTTATTTCTTGAAACTTCATATATGCTTATAAAATGCATTGATATATATAAAACATCATGTTCACACTAGGATAATGTAACACATTTATACATTTAATCATATAACTTACTCGTAAAAACGAGGGGAAGTTACTTACCTTGAATCCTTAACAATTTTTAGATAGTAAAGAGGGATGTTCTTGGTTGTCCATGAAATCAACGTGCTAAGGTCCTAGGTCATTAATATTTATTTAGAAATTTCAATATATATTTATAATATGCTTAAAAACATACATAAATTCATAAATGTAACGAAAACCAAAACTTTCTACATGATTCAACAACAAAATCATCGTAAAATAAATTAATTATTCTAGTACCTTATGAGAGGCCCAAAAACGTGATCGAGGATTCCAAGAACGTTAAGAGTGGAAATAATTTTGGGGGCGTTGAAGTGCTCTTTTAATTATAAGGAATAAACATTGGGTTATTTGGTAGAGGAAAGTGCACAAATATGAAAGCTTCTTTCTGAATTTAGGTCATTTATTTAAGGATAAAAATGTGATAACTAGCTAATTAATAAATTAAATTACGTTGACTCCATTTGCTGATTCAATTCCATTGATATTGTCTAATTATAAGCCCAATTAAGTTAGGTAACATTTATTCAATTTAAAAAATAAACAAATATTTCTAAGTTGGTTCATTTTACCTGATAGCATAAGCTTACTATACAATAAACATATCCTATATATTTCTGGTTAATTAGTTATAAGCATATTATAATCAACTTTAATTTGCACGTCAATTGTCTAAGCCGTCAAGGTACATTCCACTGCAAGATATGATTAGTCGCAATGATTAAAAAAACTAACATTAAATATATCATTAGACAACATCATTAATATACAAAACTTAGAAAAGAAGAACGCAACAATACACTTGGAGTCTTGGAGACTAGGATGTTAATATCTTATAAAAAGGGAAAATAATTTTAAATAGAGTGTGCTGATTGCTCTTAAATTAATGAAAAATAGTTCGATTGCATCAAATTGAATTTCAATGACTTAGATGTAAGTGTAGTTTAAATTCAATGACCTTCGTCGTAATTTTAGATGGCTTGACATGGGAAAATTGATTGACACGTGGTCATGTCGTTAATTTTGACGGAAATGTCAATAATCTCATTGACAGAACTAAATGGAGTTACCTGATTATTAGTAAATTGAAATATAGGACGTGTCGATGCTGATTCTTCATCAGCTTAAAATTGAAACATTGACTGTTGCTTTGCCAAGGTAGACCCCACCTCTGAGATGGCTAGTCAAAAAAGATAACCTGATTTTATACGTAACGGCTATGAAATCACTTTTTTTGCTTCAAAAAGCAGGCCCAGACAACCCCATAATGATATAGTTGTAGCAAATCGAAAGTTACAGATCTAGTTGCAAGTATGATGAAAGTCCAATGGCCTTTTAGTTTTTGCTGGATGTATTAGATTATTCGACCCATGTTTCGTGTGAATTAAAATTTTGATAAAAATTTAATTCAAAATTAATAATTAATTTGATCACGTATTTTATCAATGCTTATCAAAATTTACTAATAATCTATTTTTTTTTTTTTTTAGCTAGCTACATTATGACCACCAAAAGCCAAAGAAAAAAAAAATCCTTTAGAAAATTGTAACTAGGACTGTCAACCAATAAAATCCAAGCAAACCAGAAGTCCACAGGAACGCACCATTGAGTAATGCAGAGGAAAATAAAAAATAAAAAAATCTTAAAACTCTCGAAAGAGAAATGGGTCATGGAAATCTATCCTCTTATCCTGACCCGGCACACAACAATCCAGTAGTAACCAACACACAAGTCCCACGTTCTAAACCTCAAGAAAACGCATAAACTTTAACACAACCACACACTCTTATCAAACATGGCTGGACTACTGGGAACTTCCTCCACAGTAAGATTCTTCGCTTCTAAACCCTTCTCTTCTCAGTTTCACTACTCCAAGTCTTCATCTTTCTCGCTCTCTCCATCTCCGGGTACGTACCCATTCTTGATTTCTTGGAATTTTATTTGGATCTTACATTTTCGCAATTTGGTAGTAAAATGACACAGAGGTTTCAATACAGGGGTTTTTTTTTTTTTTGACAAATGTTAATATTTTCTTGATTTTTAATGGGGAATTGATGAGATTTAATATATTGGCTTATGCTTTTGCTTTTGCGATGAGGGTTTTAAAGTTTATAGCTTACTGTTAATTTCTGCAGGGATTAGTCTGGGAAGGAATTCTTTTGGAGGAATTGGGTTCAAGAAAGAGAGGTCTAAATTCCACGTTTTAGTTTCCAATGTTGCCACTGAAATTAACCCTGCTCAAGAACAGGTACTAATTTTCTTGAGCTTGGTACCCCTTGATAATGTCTGTGCATTTTATAATTAAATTGTAATGCATTTAGAATTAGCTAGGACCACTAGCTCTAGTTAATTTCAGGGATAGTAAAATTGCTTGAAATGGAGAAGCCTTGCCTTGTAGAGATGTATAATTGGAATGAAATTCAAATGTTCACAGAAATTTTTTAGCATTTGTGTTATTTAGATACTTGTAGTTGTAGATAGACAGTTTCTTGGCTGTAAGTACTGTTTCACGTAATTGTTAAATTTCATTTGGTGGAATGAATTTGGAACCTCAGAATTGGAGTTAGGAAATGAAATATCTATTCAAAATCGAAATGCAAGTTCCAATTCCCATTTCAATGGCTGAATCCCATGCTGCCTAACACAGACTTTGCTTATATTTGGTGTTTAAGTTGTATGAGGGAAACCTTTTCACTTTCAGTGTAAGATTTTTAGATTGGTGTTTAAGTCTTAGTATGGCTTTCAGGCACAAAAGCTTGCCTCGAAGGAGTCCCAGAGACCAGTTTATCCATTTGCAGCTATAGTAGGACAAGATGAGATGAAATTGTGCCTTTTGTTGAATGTGATTGACCCAAAGATCGGAGGTGTGATGATAATGGGTGATAGAGGAACAGGGAAGTCCACAGCTGTTCGCTCATTGGTGGATTTACTTCCTGAAATTAAAGTAGTTGCTGGTGATGCGTTCAATTCGGATCCAGATGACCCAGAAGTACAGGGCATGGAAGTTAGAGAAAAACTTATGAAAGGTGAAGAACTCCCTGTCATGTCAACCAAAATCAACATGGTTGATTTGCCGTTGGGTGCCACAGAAGATCGAGTATGTGGGACAATTGACATTGAAAAAGCCCTTACTGAGGGTGTGAAGGCGTTTGAGCCCGGTCTTCTTGCAAAAGCTAACAGAGGAATTCTTTATGTCGACGAAGTTAATCTTTTGGATGACCATCTAGTAGATGTTCTTTTGGATTCTGCTGCCTCGGGATGGAATACTGTTGAAAGGGAGGGAATCTCAATATCACATCCTGCCAGATTCATACTCATTGGTTCTGGAAATCCAGAAGAGGGAGAACTTAGGCCACAACTTCTTGATCGTTTTGGAATGCATGCACAAGTTGGAACTGTGAAGGATGCAGAGCTTAGGGTCAAAATCGTGGAGGAAAGAGCACGATTTGATAGAAATCCAAAAGAATTCCGGGAATCTTACAAGGCAGAGCAAGAAAAGCTCCAGCAACAAATTTATTCTGCTAGGAGTTCACTCTCTGCTGTTACAATCGATCATGACCTTAGAGTTAAAATCTCAAAGGTCTGTGCTGAGTTGAATGTTGATGGATTGAGAGGAGACATAGTGACCAATAGGGCCGCGAGAGCTTTGGCTGCTCTTAAAGGAAGAGATGAAGTAAATACAGAGGATATTGCCATCGTCATCCCCAACTGCTTGAGACACCGACTTCGTAAGGATCCTCTGGAATCAATTGACTCGGGCTTACTCGTGATTGAAAAATTCTACGAGGTTTTTGCCTGATGGAGGTAAATGGTCCTTTTTCTCTCTTTTTTTTCTTGTAGAACAGCTAATACTGTTCAATTTTTTGGCTTTTAGTGTTCAGTTCTCAAGTGACTGCAAAACATAGAGAAAGCTCAGTCTATGTTTGCCATGGGCTAATAATTGATGAAGCTTGATTTTATGTTGAACAAAAAGGTCATTCATATTGTAACAAATAGCTGATTTGAAAAGGTTTATGTCAACAAACGTGTGATACAGCTTCATGTTGTAGATTGTAAACTACTAACGTTTGTACTTGCTTGTGTTCTTCTCGAGAAGTCATTTCATCTGAGCTCCTCCTGAAAAATTCTCAATCGAACAAGTTATATCATCAACAAAAAATCTTTTTGTACCATTAATGTGCCTTTAGAAGTTAGTTTCAAGTTTCTTATTCGGGTGTACTTTTGCCGTATCTGATATGGGAAAGTGATATCGGACACGAGACCAAGAGTAGAGCATTTCTTCTTTACCTTGAAAAAGGTTACAAACAGAAATAGCTGAAATAACCATTTTGCCTCTTTGAGTCTTGAAGATAAGGTTGAATGGCACTGCTAATTTGTTTCTGACATCCCTAATGCCACGAAGTCCAAATAGCATTGGAGAATTTGCATCATTGTAGTCTGCTAATATTGTGTCAAGTTATATAGCCTGGCAAAATCGGTAAGTTGATCATTTCACTAGCCTGCATTTTTTAAGTCTTTTGCTTTACCATCTTCATCTATAGATTTCAAAGAGTCGGAAAGAGTTTGTAGGGAAGAAACTATACGAGGGGGATGCATGGTTGTGGAACCCCTCTTTTATAAAGTTAGTATTGGATGTGTCTAGTCTATTACTCTACCTTGGACTTAGACATGAACAAGGAAGTTCATGCTTATATTCTGCACTAAAGCAATACGTGTGAAGAATTCAATAAAACTGAAAAGAACACAAAGAATTACGTAGTTCGGCGCCATTGTGGCAACCTTCATCCACGAGAGAAGAGATGAGCTTGTATATTATTTACTTAAGTTTGGAGCTTACAATGAAACATACATAGATCAAGGTTGTCTCATTAATGATGAGGCAATCAAGGAAAGAAAATAATGAATTATGAAAATCTTGATTGCGCCATAAAATTCTCCAACATTAGCAAATCCTTCAAATATCTGTTTTCTCCAACACTCCCCCTCAAGTTGGTGCGAAAATATCGATAGAATCCAACTAGGACAATATATCATGAAATCTGGCAGCGGACAAGCCTTGGTGAAAATGTCAACAAAGATGTTGAATCATTTGCCATATGATCGATCAGTAGCACCCGAATCAATAATCAAAGCATTCAAATGTTTAAATGTACGCGAAGAGATAAGCTTCAAGGTTACCAGAGACACGAGTATTGGAAAGAGTTGATTCCTTTGGAGTAGGAAGACTAGTATGACCGAGTTGTTGGAGAATTTGGGTCAATTGATTCACTGAAATGGTAGTATCAGCAACAACAGCACCTTCCCTGTTTTTTCGTTTCATAGTGGATGGTTTTAAGATGAGGATGAAGTTCCCAACAACGGTCCTTAGAGTGTCCTAACTTGTGACAGTGGCACATTTTGGAGCTTCTCGTCTTTTCTTGTTTTGAAAAGTTTTCATTTTTTTTTCCATCTTTTTTTTGTTTACAATAAGAGCGGACTACTCAGGTATATTTTTTAATTCTGAATTCATTACCTTTTTTCGAGTTTCTTCTCTCTGCACTGTTGCACACACACTCAAAAAGGTTGGAAGCATAGAACTCATAAGGATATGACTTCAAAGATTCTCATACTCCGGCTTCAAACTACTCAACAAAGAAAATATCTTATCTTCTGCAACCCTTTTTAATAAGATCTTTGCTTCAGTTGTATGTGGACGATACATGCTCAATTCGTCCCACATCTTCTTAAAATTACCAAGGTGTTCGATGGCTTATCTCCTTACTCAGCAGCAGCAATTTCCCATTTCAATTCAAAGATTCTAGTGGCATTATTTTGGTTTCCATAGAGTTCCTCAACAAAATTCCACAACTCTTCCACCGAGTCTAAAAATGTGAAAATTTCAACAATATGTGCTTCTATTGAATTTAGAAGCCAAGACCGAACAAGTTGATCATTCGATATCCACCCTTCATATGTTGAATCTGGACAAGCAAAAGTGCCGTCGATGAAACCTAACTTTTTCTTTCCACCAAGAGACAACGTCACGGCTCTTGACCATGATATTTAATTTATAACATTCAAAGGAATAGTAGATAACTTCCATCCGGGATTAACATCGTTCTCCATTGTTATAGACGGGTTAATTGCTTTCTCACTCATTGTAAACTGAAAAACAAATAAGCAGAGGCAAAAAACGAACAGCAGAAAACTAAAAAATGCGAACAGCAGACTTTGAGGATGATTTTGACCCACCAAATGTTGTCGAAAATAGCCCGTAACAAAATTATCTAGATACGAACGATATGAATCCAATAGCACCGACCTTGCACAATTCTGAGTTACGATTTGAAAGATACAACCGTTTTTGTGGAGGTCGTTCAAAACCCAAAAAAAATCTATTTTCGTGGAGATTGCGAAAAGTTTCTGAATTTCTGAACACATTGTGTTTGAATGGCAATGGATCGAATCAACACATCCGCTCTGATACCATGAAGAATTCAATAAAACTAAAAAGAATACAAAGATTTGTGCGGTTCGATGCTATTGTAGCAACCTACGTCCATGAGAGAAGAGAGGAGCTTGTATATTATTCACTTATGTTTGAAGCTTATAATGAAACATATATAGTCACATTACATCAAGGTTGCCTTATTAAGGATGAGGAAATCAAGGAAAGAAAATAACGAATTATGGAAATCTTCTAAATCGTGATTGCGCCATAATATTCTCCAATATTAGCAAATCCTTCAAATATCTCTCTTTTCCAACAACGTGCAACCAATTTTAGTCGAAATATTTCTTCAGTTTCTTTGACAGAATTTACCAACTGGCTTTACCAAATTTTTGCTATGTAATGGTTTACAAAAACCAACTGAAACAAGAGCCGTGCTTTATGCCCCCGACTCAATGATCGGAGCATAAACAGGGGCGCCAAGTAGAAGATTAACAAAAGATTAACCAATTAAATAATCAATTTGTTATAAGCATTGGAAGAGTGGTCTAGTAGTTCAGTTCAACAGTGTTGGTCTTATAAGCCTAATGTCACGGGTTCGAGCCCTGCCGAGACCTTCTCTAGTTTATCTCAAATTCGGGTTAATCTCACTTTTATTCTCAATTATAATTTAAATTGTACTTGTGACCACCAAACGAAATGATTTTTTGCATCTTTTATTCATACCAAAACATTATTAATCAACGATCATAATCATTAAGTGCACTAGCCACTAGAAAATATTTAAAAAATAATAAAGATTTTGAATTTATTTTGATATCCTTGAGAAATTGCTGTTATAGTCTACTAATTATTCGTATTCCATTTTATGCCTTATTATTATTATTTTAATTCTTTAAATATTTCTTTAAATATTTGTTATTTTGAGAAAAAAATATTATTTTAATTTGTCTGTCGTTAATATCCCTCATTGTAATGACTTTAATACTAATATTCTTATTTTTGCATTAACAATTTATTCCATGAAGAACACATAAACAAGTGAAAGTAAATCTTACCCACAGTCCTGATCTCCTGCCTCCCGTGAACATAAAAACTTTCCATTGTAGATGTGACAAGAGAAAATGACAAGATTTTCTTGTCACGTCTACAATGAAAAGTTCTTAAGTTCTCTTGTCACAACTGTAATGAAAAGTTTTTATCAGTGGGCAGGAGATCAATTTCAGTCACGTTAATCGCCAAATGTGAATACCCCCAGAAGCCACGAACATAACACCTACTAGAGATCCAATCTTGAGTGAAATAAATACATAATCTTGCCAAACTAGTGGAAGATTATATTCTATTGGCTTTAATTGTTTGAAGGTGCCACATGCACGAAAAGTTCACTTCATGATTGATGGGATAAAGAATGAACGAGAATCCATTCCCCCTTCATGTCCATGCCCATTTCTCTATTTTCACTCACTGAGCATATTTGGCAGTATTTTGGGGTCTCTCAAGCAATTCATATTAATATATGACATATATTCCAAGGTCAAGTCTAGCTTAAGTGGTAAAAGCGGAGTCTTACTAAGTAAATGACGTGTGATATCATTTTATTTCTTTTTTTAAAAAAAATGTAATACAAAAAACTATGACAATTTAAAAGAAAACTCGCAATTACTTTAACAGGCAAACTCAATGGAGATTATCTCCACGATATACATCACAAAGAAAATCATACTCTCTGCAAGCTCGAAATCGCACAGGTTGCTCAACTTTCCATTCTTATTTCTTGTAATTTGTCCGGGCGCCAGAGTTCAATCATCGCTGTAAAAAAAATTTGCACGTCAGTCTTTTGATAAAAAATGAGTTTGGTCTGCACATGAAGAGATATGTTGAATCGTTGATTACTAAATTTAAATAAATCCGGTAATTAATCTAATAGGTGAGATGATTTATCAAAACGTACTGAGAAAGAGGACTATTAGCCAGGAAGTCTTCAAAATGCAAAAATGGCGTACCACAAGATGGCTTCATGGATATTGAATTACTCCTCTCCATTTCCTCTATTTTACTTGGTGCAGTAGTTTCTTGGCCAGAAAGGCCAATGCTTGAAAATCGATTGCTCGACAGATCGTGAATCATGGGAGGACAGATACTGGACTGAAGGGGTTCCCTTGGAGAAAAGAATTGATTTTGGCCATTATCATGATTCCAAGTGAACAGTCTTGGGATTGCAGCCATTTCCAAATCTGTATCCAAATGTGAAGGAGTTGTCATGGAGAATAGGCCTTGTTCGTGACCAGAGATAATAATCGAGTCATCCGGGAAATATTGGCTAGAACAATGAAGGCTTTGGCCTTGAGTTTTGCTTTTCAGGTTGTTATGATAAATGGGATTATCCTTCCAAACTTTTTGGCACTGAATTCCAGATTCAGACGTCGGAAAACTGCCATCAGGATGCATCTGGTGACAAAATGTATCCCTTTGGCTATGATCTCGAAATCCTTCCTCTGCTTGGTGATCATCTGACTGCATAATATTTGCAGCATTGTGATTATCTGATTGATCAAGTGCATCAATGGCAGATTTGGCCTCCTTCATCAGCCAATCGAGGGCCTTACTCGGACGATCATAGCCAAGCCTATCTTGCACATCATAGAATTGAATTGCAGTAGTTGGTGACAGTCTAACGCGTCTGTCTTTAGGTCCCCTCGTGGTGCATACCTTGCTGTGCCTATCCTTTCGTCCAGTGGGTCGAACAATTCGTCCTCCATGGACGTTTATCACCTCTCTTTTCCTTCTTTTCAGCTTCAATTTTGAAGATGCCTGATGAAAACCTTCTTGCATTTTCTCTCCAAGTCTCTTGTAAAATGGATAATTCTGTGCTAAAATTCCACTTGAAACGAATCCAGTTTTCAGCAGGTTCTTTATTACCCCTTTCAGCGAGTGGAGTGGCTTTAGTTAGTTCTGTGTAGGTACAGTACAAGAACGTGCGATCTTGGGCCCTCTAATGCAGGTCAGAATCAGAGGCCTACAGACTGCTTCTAACAGTACCAAATGCAAAAGCAGTCACTGTTTATCAAGGAAGAAAAAAGTTCAGATCTTTTGCATCAAATTATAAACTATTATTTAATATTGTGTACCAAACATGCCGTCAATGTCAATGTGTAGATTCAGGAGGGTGCCAACATAAATACTGCTAATAATCGAGCGTGGAAAATGATTGAAATCGAGCATGTTTGTCGCACAAGAATTACGGGATAAAGATAAGATTCAACATCTTTTGTTTTCTTAATTTTGTTGAATATTGTCCAATTTAATATAACAAACCCACAATAATTGAAGAAAAAAACAAAATCACTGCAGACGAATAGTAACGATTTGATGTCTGCATGTGAACACTGTTTAACATTTCTGCCTTGTGAACTTGATTTTACTTATTTTATTTTCTGTTGGGATTCACGTTTCTATTTTGGGATATTTTATAACATGAAAAATTTATGCGATCGATTATAAATTTGTTGAATGCTAGTCATAAAAGGTCCAGATAGGAAGGTCAATACAGCAATTTCCCAAGATCACTTGAATTACTAATTTTCTGAAAGTCCATGTCCATTGATTTAGAACTTCCATTTTAACGTTGCCACCTAAAGAAACCTTGAAATCTTGTTCCAAGAATTCATCACTATCCCATAATATGTTTGGTACGATATATATTAGATACTTGATACTTTTTAATAAAATTTGCTAAAACTTCATCTACTTTCATTTGGTTAAACTTTAGTTTTGACTATACATTTCATAAAATCCACAAAGTAGGTGGAATCCAACCGGACAAGCGCCGACTTTCGGCACACTAGCAAGCTGCTCCAGATAACTAATACAAAAAAATAAGAATAAGAATGAATGTCAATCCATTGATTTAGAACTTCCATTTTGCTTAAGCTAAGTTGTCAACTTCTCCCCCACATTATCTGCAAACAAAACAAAACGACTGTTATAAATAAAAACAAGTTATGAATCAGGTTTATCAATTCTCTGTTCTAAATAAATAAATTTCTAACGGAGCTGTGTTCAATGGCAAACATGGAAGAAAGTCGATATGGTAATAGACGAGACCACACGGAAGATTGGAATTTTTCTGAACTTGATTTCTCGTCTTTGGAGAATAAATTCCTTCGTCACTTACTCCATATAAACAAAGAATAAAATCTGGACGTTGTGCGTTTTATCCCGGATCCACGATTTTCACTTTGCATTAAAATTCTTACTCTACAAAGAGAAACTTTTACATGCTTTTAACGTTGCCACCTAAAGAAAC
>CAIGRN010076247.1:0-13479 GCA_903798345.1 Fraxinus anomala
ATTGTTCATTGCAATGAAATGAAAAGAAAGAAAAGGGACCACAAAAAGTGCCAAAAAAGGGTTGATTCCTGAACATTGATCTGGAGTGAAATCTTCCACCGCTTGACATAACAGTGGGCTAATATCATAGCTACATATAGTGGAACCACTACAGTCATTACAAGGTAAAAATTTGATGAAGTCATCATGTTTTCTGATTTCTCGAGTTGCCCAGATAGACAAAGGATAAATCTACATTCAACATGATTTCGAGAACTTCACTATCTTGTCCACACCTCAGTGGCATCGCAGCATTTCCCAAAAGTGTACACCCCAATTGATCTCTCATGATCTATACCTACCATACTATGTTTAAAAATTTTGCTGCTAGATTATCACCGGAGGAAGTGAAAGTAATGAAAAGGATTCTTGGATTCATCTCGACCCGAGTGCAAAAAGTAGTAACTTCACATACAACTCATTCTCCTAACTTCTTGGGGTTGAACCAAAATATAGAATTCTGAAAATATTTCAATTACAGTATAAGTGTGATTATTGGAATATTAGATAATAGAATAATACCTGACCATCCTTCATTTTGACGACGAATGAATGCCTCTGCCTCCTGCTAAGTGAAAAGGTAAGTGTGAATTTAATTTCACAGCGTGTAACAATAAGCTCATTGGAACGAGGAAATTTTTGATTGGAAATGGGACACTATTGGATGAGTGGCCATAACATATGCTAGTACTGCAGGGAATTTTGTGCCAGGTGTGAATTTGTTTGG
This sequence comes from Fraxinus anomala, assembly GCA_903798345.1. NCBI lineage: Eukaryota > Viridiplantae > Streptophyta > Magnoliopsida > Lamiales > Oleaceae > Fraxinus > Fraxinus anomala. The sequence goes on from CAIGRN010076247.1 coordinate 767, forward strand.
TAATGTAAATGGCACGGCCGTGGGGATTGTGCCGCTTGCTCACTTGTTTATATATAAAGTTTGTACACTGTTCCAAAACTCGCATTGTGGCGAAAACTAAATTTGTGGCGATAATGAAAGCTGCAATTGATGATGTGATAGATGAGAATTCTCTTTCCCTTCGTTGCCTAGTTAGAAATTTTTTCGACGAAAATGTCATAATAGTTACATTACGTGCAATTTAAAAGGGTATTTTTGTGAGAAATAATGGAACGATGTTTGGTACTATGCGAAATGGTGCTTGGTGGATGCTCACTGTGGGTGCAAGCACTATTGATAGCAAGATAAAAACAACTATTGTGAACTGAAACAACGAAGAGCTAGATGGAGAGTCTACTTTTCAATCCGTGAATTTCGCTCCAACGCAATTCTCTCTTCTCTATGGATTGACTTCTAATAACCTATTTTGCACTCTGGCGTATCTTGCAAACAACAATGTCAAAAGAAAAAATAATGTTTGTGTAAAACAGGTGGGATAGGAAGAATCGCGAAAGGTTGAGCATTCATGAACACTGACAGTCGCTATGATTCTCATGAACGAGGAACTCGAAGGCTACAATATAAGTACAAAGTCTCATATTCTTCCTATACTTGATATTAGATATATTAATGAACTAAAAATGAAAGCGTATATTAATTCAATGATTGATCCAACATCTTCAATTTCATTTAACTATTATTAGAGATGATCAGGCTCCATCGGTTGCTTATTTTTCAGGTAGGGGTCCTAATCCAGCAAGTTTGGAATTCTTAAACCCGACATTATTGGCCTGCATCAACATTCTAACAGCTTGGCATGTTTCAGTCGAAAACATTAGTACCAAATTTACATTTAGCAACTTTAATGTCTTGTCATCAATTCAATGGCATTGCAGCATTGCTCAAAAGTGCACACCCAATTGATCTCTTACAATGATTAAGTTTGCAATTATAATCACTGCTAATTCTATGAACCTCACCAATAACCTAATTGAAGACCAAACTCTGCGCTAGTTTTGGTCATTTAAACCCGTCAAAAATAACTAATTCAGAATTAGTTTATGACATTCAACCTGAAGATTAGATACCTCATTTGTGCGACTTAAATTATACGAACCAGTGGGTTGAAATTATTATGAACAAGGTTGTTAATTGTTTAAATATATCCAGCATATCTCAAACTCAACTAAATCATCCTTCATTTTTTGTCACTCCTCGATCCAAAAATAAGACATTCCAGGACAGTTATTAACGCCGATAAGGCCAATTCAGCTTACTTTGTAGAAATCAACCCTCTGCCGAATATTAATTTGAGTGTTGACCACTGTAAACTCCATTTTTCGAGTTAAACCAGAAGTTGACATATAATGTAACATTTTAATCGGCTGAATATCGCATTATAAGTCAACTTTTAGTTCAAGTCGAAAAACTGGAGTCTACTGGGCTCAGCACTCAAATTACCTAGTGGAGGGTCAATTTTTATAAAGCTGAATTAGCCTCGCCAACATAATTAACTGTGTTAGAATATGTCTGATTTGTGGATCCAAAAATGACAGAAAATGAAGAATAGTTTAGTTGAACTTCAGGTATGCTGGATATATTCAAATAGTCAACAACCCGATCACAATAATTCTGACCTACTAGTTCGTGTAATTCAAATCGCACAAATAAGATATGTAATCTTCAGGTTGAATATCATAAACTAATTCTGAATCAGTTGCTTTTGATGAGTTTAAATGACCAGAACCGACGCAGTTTGATCTTCAATTCGGTTATTGACGAGGTTCATAAATCAGCAGTGGTTATAATTGCAGACTTAATCATTGTAGAGGATCAATTGGGGCCATGCACTTTTGAGCAATACTGCGATGATACTGAATTGAGGAAAGACATTAAAGTAGCTGAAATCCTGCTAAATGTAAATTTGGTACTGATGTTTCGAATGAAACATACAAAGCTGCTAGAATGTTGACGTCGTGCCAATAATGTCGGGTTTAAGAATTCCAAAACTTGCCGGATCAGGACCCCTGCCTGAAAAATAAGCAACTAATGGAGCCTGATCATCTTCAATAATAGTTTAAATGAAATTGAAGATGTCGAAGTAGTCATTGAATTAATATACGCTTTCAATTTTAGTCCATCGACATAACTAACATCAACTACACGAAGAAAATGAGACTCTGTACTTATATTATAGCCTTCGAATTCCTCATTCATGAAAATCACGGCAATTCTGCCAGCGTTCCTGAATGCTTGACCTTTTGCGATTTTCCTTATCCTTCATGTTTCACAAAACATTATTTTCCCTTTGACACTGATGTTTGCAAGACAAGTCAGAGTGCAAAATAGGTTACTAGAAGTCAATCCATAGAGGAGAGAATTGCATTGGAACGAAATTCACTGGTTGAAAAGTAGACTCCCCATCTTTGTTGTTTCCCAGCACAACAGTTGCTGTAATCTTGCTATCAATAGTGCTTGCACCCACAATGAGCATCCACCGAGCACCATCTCGCATAGTACCAAACATCGATCCATTATTTCTCACAAAAATGCCCTTTTAAATTGCATGTAATGCAACTATTATGACGTTTTCGTCGAAAAAATTTCTAACCAGTCAACGAAAGGAAAGAGAATTTCCATCCACCACATCATCAATTGCAACTTCCGTTACAACCACAAAGTTAGTTTCCGCCACTATCAATTTTCGAACAGCTATTTTTACAAAATTTATATATACACAAGTGAGCAAGCGGCACTATCCCCACGGCCGTGCCATTTGCATTATCAAACAAATTCGCACCTTGCACAAAATTCCCTGCAACAGTGCTAGCATATGTAATGAACTCATCCAGTTGTGTCTCATTTTCAATCAAAATTTTCTTCCCTCCAATGAGCTTATTTTTACAACGCTGTGAAATTAAATTCACTTACCTTTTCACTTAACGGAGGCACATGAATTCCTTCATCACCAAAATAAAGAATGATCAGGAATCATTCCGCTACCTAATACTCCAATAATCACACTTTTACCGTAATTGAAATCTTTCCAGAATTTTATATTTTGGTTCAAGGAGTTAGGAGAATGGGTTGTATGTTAAGAAACTATTTCTTGCACTCGGGTCGAGATGAATTCAAGAATCACTTTCATTGCATTTAGGGCTATAAATGGATCGGATATGGACCGGATCTATCTATATCCGATCTGATAATCCAACGAATATTTGATTGTTAAATCCATATCCGTTTTATTATGTTATCGGATATCCGAACCCATAATCTGATTCGAAATTAAAGAAATTAGGAAAAAAATAATGTTTGAATCAATTGTTTTTATTTTTTTTCCCCAATTTTTCAAATTCTTAAATGGTTTAATAATTATAAATTTTTCAATTTTTTTATATTTTGATTTGAATTTGATGACTTTTTTATTTTAAATTTATTTATTTTCTTAAAAATATTTTACCAACTCAATTATTTATAACATATCGAATCGGATTGTTATTGGATCGAATTGATATATATCCATATTTGATCCATTTAGTTAACAGATTATCGTATTTGGATCTTGATCGGGTTATCGGACGGAAACTCTGAATCCATCCCCCATTAATTTCATCGAATTCGGATAAAAAATAATCCATTGACAGCCCTAATTGCCTTCACTTCCTTGAGTGATAATTTAGCATCAAAACCTTTAAACACAATATGGTAGGCATAGATTATGAGAGATTCCTCATCTGCTGTGGTTGTGGGCAAAAATGTTTGATAGAAGCTATGCAGATCATCTGAAAAATTGTTTAGAGCTGAGGCTAGTATTGGTAGACAATATGTTTCCAAATTACAGTTGCATAGGAGAAAAACGAAAGAAAATTAAGTACACAGAAGAAAGTAAGAAGCTGCAAGAAACCCATTATTCTTTTGTGATTACTGCAAAAGAAAGTAAAATGAATGGAATGCAATGAAGTTCAGATTATATAAATGCACTATAATGAAAGTTTCTAGGATTAATAGCAGAATCCCCCTTGCAATTGGCTGCCAAAAATTTATTTAAAACTTTATTTTTTACCGGCCAATCACTCCATATTGATCGACTACTCCACCTGCTGTCCTAAATTCTAAACACACAGTACCCGCAAGAAAATACCAAATAGATCTGTATTCTCTCTCCATAGATTTTAAACATAATTATTCAAGAAGGCAAAAATCCTATAATTTTATGTAAAAAACAAAAAAAAAAAATTGAAGGGATTTGATCTAGTTTTCACACACAACTAGAGGAATAAATGTTAGAATCCCAAAAATTATTGTGAAAAAATAGGGGAATTGATCGGATAAATGCCCTTACACCTAGATTTGGAGATCAGCCAGGACACCGCTCTTTGGTATGGAAGCGGTAGCTGATGCTACAGAGGCTCGGCCGCCATACCATCCATGACGGCGCCTCCTCTAGTCCCTTGTCTTGAGTGACCTCCTCGCCTGCCGGTTTATCAATGTTCGAAACATGTTCATCGACGGGCACCTCTCAGTTTCACCCCCTGTCCACACTGTAAGGAACCAAAATCAGACTCTAAAGCTGAGATCTCATAAACATAACCCAAGAAATACACAAATACCATCGCACTAATACCGACCGAACAGAAACCAATCACAGCAGCCAACAAACGATTCAGGTTCACTGTTACAAAATGCGAAAATAGATGATTTACAGATCGATTAAAGGTCACCAGCTCAAAATGGGAAGGAGATGAAGAGAACGGTCGAGAGACAGAGACAACTGAGAGTAGCGCGCCAAAAATAGAAAAAAATAAGAATTGAATGAATATCAAAGAGTCCAACAAATCGAGTAACAAGGGCCAACTAATGATCACAGCCATTGAGAGAGCACAATTTGGGTTTTATCTAATCAGCCAATGAGAGGACTCTAACTTAAAAGAGTTGCATTCACGTTTTATCCTTCAATTGAAATACTTTAGACACCATCTCAATATGAAATTAGAGGAAATTACGTATTAACACGTGTTTAAAGTTTTCTGATTCAAAAATAAGGTGCGAGCTTTATTTATCCAAAAATCAATTTTTAATTAAATTATTAATAATATTATGAAATTTACCTTCCCCAACCCCACTACAAACCTTAAGTTATTTCCATCATTGCCGTCATATATCATAAACCCATTTCGCCACAACCATCCACCCTTCCCCCAACAACACCATAACATTGCAGCATGGAGGCACAACGTCGCTCTGCGCCTATGAGCACAAAGGTGTAGCTCTGAAGCTGCATGAGGCGGCGGCTCTATGGGCAAAGCTGAGGCGGCTACACCTCTACAGGCTCTTCGATGGCCGATTATATTAGATCTAAACAATATTTCGTTCAAACTCAACACTCAGATCTAGGTGTGGCGCTCAGTTTGAGCCGCTACAGCCAGTTCACCGTCGAAAGTAAATATGTGGTGGTGAATCAGGTGGCTGATTTCTTGTTTGCCGAGGTAAATCGGGAGGCGGAGTTGATTTTTACCAAGGTGAATTTGTGGAAGTGAATCGGGATGTGTTGTAGTTAGGTGCGCTGGTAATGTTGTAATTGATGTTGGTGGCATTGCAGCGGCAGGGTGGGAAGAAGAGAGTTTGTGACCAACATTTAGGTGTTGTGAGACTAACTATTTGGTCGATTTGTGATCAAGTATTGGTGGTGGATCGGGATTGAAGGTGTGAGTATGGTGTTTGGTGTAAGTGACCAACTATTTGGTTAATTTGTGACCAATTATTTAGTTATTTGTGACCAAAAAATTATATAATTTGTGAATGAAAAATAATTTGTGACCAATTAATTTGAAAACAATTAATTTGAAAATCTGTGACCAACGAATAAATTGTGAAGTATAAATTTTTTGATTAGTGACTGTGAAATAATATGTGAACAATTAATTAGATAATATATGACCACTTGTGACCTATACATATGTAATTGTGACCATTGATTGTATAATTGTGACTTTAATATATTTAATTAATGAAATATTTTTAATTATTTATTTATAACCTGAGTTTTGAATTTTGAAACATAAAACCTAGAAATTAAATTGGTCATGGTTAATACTTGAGTTATGAATTTTTTCCATGAAATTATTGGATATTTGAATAGTAATTATGGGCCAACTCTCGCATCCAACCCAACTCGGATCCAAGCTTGTATGCTATTTGAGATTTCAACTTTAAGGGTTAGCCACTCGAAAGCATGTTTTCTTTGTAGGGAGTTATTTTAAAGCCGAGGAAATGTGGCTGGCAACATTCTCTATAAGATTTCTTTTCTTCGTTGTGTGTGAGTGAGTTGAGCTTTAGTTGAACCTCTGATTTTCTTTATAGTTCAAGATTTTGCGACACTCTGAGCATTCAAGAGACGAGGACAATGAGGTAGGACCAATTTTGGTACATCTTTGGGGCTTGAGGACTTCCCTACAAATTAAGTTATTCCAAAAAGTGTTGTAATTGTTTTTATTTTGCCTCAAATGGAGATTCAAATTTGTTATAACTAGAATTCAAGTTGTAAATATTCTCAGAGAATTTCGACCGACCCTTCAATAGTAGAATAAAAACATTATGCAGTCTCAACCACCGTGTGGCCCAAATAATCTATCTCTTCCTCAAAAGTTGTGGACCAACAAACTCAATTTTAATTTAGATTTTAAAACCAGGAAAATGTCATTTATGCACTATACTAAGAATGAAAAATGAAGAATACGGCTTTCTATACATTAGTTGAAAAGTATCACTCAATCATTAATTTAACTGAAAAATACTTGATAAATAATTGCACGTGAAAGGAGTAATTGAGGGCATAGTTATTAGACCCGACCCATTCATCAACTCGGAAAATTCATTGGGTCACCGGGTCGTGGTTCAACCGGTGGGTTATTATTAGGTTATAATTTTAATTAAAATATATATTTTAAAACGAAGGAGAACAATTTTTCTACATATAAAATATATAGGGATTAGTTCACCATAGTGACACAAGTACAAATGTTACCATAGTTAAGGATGTGTTATTTCACTTCAATTGCCAAAGTTCGAACCTTTGCCTTTGCACATTGAATAAAAATTTTGCACTTGACTCTGCCATAAGCCGGTTCACCCTTGAACCGGTTCAGGTTTCATCTAAACCCGTCCGGTTCAACCATGGTATTGAGCGGTTCAACCAATTTTTGACCGGTTCACTTGCTAAATGAACCAATCATAGTAACCGGACCGGATCACATTCCGGTGTGTCGATTTCCGGGCCGGACCGGGCGTCCGGTTTGGTCCGATTTTAATAACTGTGATTGAGGGCGGTTCAAATATATAAATAGAAATCCCCAAATTTTAGTACATCATAAAAATAATTATCTATAACTACTTGGTCTCCTTTGTTATGCTAGATGTGGGAACTAATACCATTTCTATCACTAGAAAAAATTTGCATAAATAGGCTACATTCAAATGGCATTAATATGCACAAGTATGAAGATAATAAGGAAATAAAGAAAAAGGAAAAAGTTATATTAATTTGAATCATGAAAACATTCAAAATTTCAAAAATATGTTTGAGTTTTATATTGTAAATTTAATCTTGTTTTCAAAAATACATTTTTGAAAATATCAAATCAAACAAGTTTTGACTATCATACAAATTGAAAAAAGCAAACCAAACGCCTCCTAAATATTGCAAATAAAACTCATTCAACAATTCATTGATATGGTGAATAGCGATACATTATGGGAATTGGAGAGCAAGAAAAGCTTCAGAACCAAGTATACAATGAGCAGTGATGCTTGGCCCAAACATCAAGAAAAAAGATTCAATCTTGACTACATAAAAAACAATTAAGTGTACAATGACCGAAAGTTTGGTTCGAGAATAGTATTCCTATTGATTCGAGCCTTGCCCATAATTAACTAGGATATCCAAAAAGTTTGGTGTAGCCACCCTCCGTAGCCCTTAGTAGTATAAAGGAGTCTTCAGCAAAGAACAATGACTTCGCGGGCCTAATAGTACACATTGCATGACGCATCCCTCTCAACCTTCTCAACAAGCCTAAAAAGACTTCTCCGAACAAACAGAATAGACATGGAGTAAAGAACATCCCTGGTGGATCTCTATGAAATGTTTAAGTTTGCCTCGAGGACTCCCATTTATAAAGAAGGCGAAATTGGGAGTCAAAATCATCAATTGATCATATGCTACTTGTTCGCTATGAAAGCGCAAATCGCAAGTGCACGAGCATTCAAGTAATAAAGTAGGCTTTTCGAATCCAATTTGTTGATCCCTCGAGGAATATTTACTTTTGATTACACAACTTTAGTTGATTTAATTCTAAAACTAAAAATAAACACACACAATTAAAATTATGATTTGAAAATAAGGAAAAAATAAACTAAAACTCTACAAACTTAGAAAACATAAAAACTTAGAAATTTTGAAGGAAAATGTGATTGTGATTCATGGTTTATCTTAACCGTAGGCTAATTAATTTATCTATAAGTCAATTAACAAATTACTTACTTACAATGTTAGACCCGATTTTTCAATTTTAGTCAATTACCTCTCTCGAGCAAAATTAACCCTAATTGATTGATTTAATCTACTATATCTCAATGTCGATTAAAACCAAACAACAACATTAACTTTTTATGAAAATAGATCAGGGTCACCTAAAGTTAGAGTCATATCTCTATCTCCTATACAAATATAAGATTTCTATTATTTGGTCAAAAATTCATAATCTTCTCTCGAACGATGTACAAATCACTGAACACAATCATTCATTGGCCACATAAATAAAAATAAAAGAAATACAATAATATATACACATGGAAATAAGCATTATAACATTAAAAAGGCAAATATTAAAATTAATTAAAGCTTTGTCAAATCCTTTGATTGTTCCTCCTTGTGCTGTAGGTTTTACCTCCAAAATGCCAAGGAAAATGAAAGAGAAAATGAAGAAAAGAAAAGAAAAGAAAGAAAAGAAAAGAAAAGAAAGATAAGAAGAAAAGAGGAAGAGGAAGATTGAAGAGAGAATAAAAAGTGCCTCCTCAAAAGTGGCTAAAAATGGCTTATAAGAGCCCAAAAAACGTGCCTCGAAAATTGCCCAAAGAGCCTTCGAAATTTGGTAAAAAAGTAAAAACTGCTCCAATCGAGAAGCGGCGCGCGCAAGCATTGCTCTTTCCTCTCATGTTTGTTTTTAAGCCTCCCGCGCGCACACATCTTTTCTCCTTTCATGGTGTCTAGCTTAGGCATCTATTATTTGCATGTTGGTCTCTCAACTTTGATCTTATACAATCTGATCCTCAAATTTTAACTTTCATTTCAATCATGCCCTTAATATTTTGCATCCAAAGTCCTCCAACTTTCTAACTTGTGCATATATGTCCCAAACTTCATGTTTATGTACGCTTTTGATCAATTTTCTCTTCTTTTTGCCTCATTCTCTTTTCATTTGAGTTTATGACCTACAAAAATCAAAATTACCCAATCTTTTCATCAATAATAAACCTATTTAGGTCCTGTTTGGTACACATTTTGAATAGAATAATGTATTTTTTTGATATGATAGATGGGAAATATGTGGTTAAAAAAGAAGGAAAAATTATTGATGTGATATAAAATATTATTTTATTAAAAAATGTGATTGAAAATAAGTAGAAGAATGTGAATGAAAATATTAATGTAGACCAAACGGAAACTTAAATATTAAATATGTGTGCAAAAACTCACTAATCACTACCATTTTTTTTCCCTCAAGATTCCATTTTAGCCATGACTTTTAACACAAAATCCTACTCTACTCAGTTGTAGTCTTTTCATATCACGCTTGATCACAATATGACCCTTTTGACCACTAGCATTCTATCACATGCAGTCTTTTACTATCGTCGGAATATCAGTTCGTGCTGTCACACAATCACGTGATGACTGATAGGTATAGTCTGCCACTCTTTCCAACAGTACTTATTTGAAGATAGGCGAGCAATTTACTTATTTTATTCATTGTCAAACACAATTTGAAGATACATAATTTATAATTATTTGTCTACATGTATAAATTGCTTTTAAATGATGAACGGAAATATAATCCCCTTTTTCTTTTTAAATGTTACCTAGATAAATTAAGAAACTTCTCATAAATTATATACACCAAAATGAAAGGCCAATTAAATCAAACCAGAATTTGACTTCACTAGATTCTGTATTCAAACTTCATATATGTAAGAAATAAATTGACAAATAAATATCATATACTCATATATAAATACTCAACGCATAATAGCTAATGAAGAAATGAAATTATAATTGAAATTACAAAGCAATAAAATTAAAATCATAATACCTTAAACAAAGAGGCAGCCTTGAAAATGGGGAAGAGACATCCAAAGTGTGTGTATATATATATATATATATATATACTAGTTTTGGCCCGTGCGATGCACATGTTTTGTTCTTTTTAAAGTTATGTTAACGTTACATATACATTTGATGAAGTTAGCAAAATGAACTTTATTTAACAAAAATGTCAATATAAATTGCTACAAATTACGTATTGATTTGTTCTACATTCCATGAAGCATACCGGATTTACATGAAGCATACCGTATTTGGCATATACTAGATTTACACTCCTTACCGGATTTTGCACAAATTGAGTTTACCATATTTGTAAGAACTTACCGTACATACAAGTCCCTTACAGTTTTTGCATTGCACATACCGTATATTCATGGGCCTTAGTGGTTGTAAATGAAAAAACACTAAAATACCAGATTTTCAAGAAGTTCACCGTATTTGCATAACTCTCACCGTATATGCATTGAACTCACCGGTTTGGATAGAATAAATTTTCCTTTACCACCATGTGAGTTAATATGAAAGTCCTTAACTACAAGTTTAGGGAGTAACATTGGCAACTGTTTTGAACATTTCTGAAATTTTATCTCCATGATAGCAATAATGTCAAAAAAAAAAAAAAATAATAATAATAATAATAAAATGTTATAATTCTGTCCATATTAATTGTAGATATTTAAGTGTGTAGTCCTCGTTAAAATATAATTCTTATAATTTAACTTCTATTCTTATTTTACTCATCGGAATGACCTTATTGGACACAATTGATTTAAACTCCAATAATTAATTTTTGCACTGATCATCTTTTGAAAGTTCAGTAGATATAGTCGGAACTGCACTCTTATATTAATTAAAATTATCAAAACTTTTCAACAATTATTTCTCTTGGCATGTCGTTAACATTTCGTCCTCGTCAATCCTTATCAATCCTTAAAATAAATGTAAGCGACTATTCTGACAATAAGTCACTTTTAATTATTTATATAGAATATCAAAAATTCCATTTTTCACTGATTGTTAATTATTAAGCTCATATTATGTTCCCCATTAGAAAAATACTCGTATTAACAACTCTCAATACTCCTCTAACAGTATTTCCAATCAAATAATCAACAAGATTTTGGGTCACAACCCTATTCTAACAATTTTCAATTGTTAACACATTTAGAACTACGATTTCAGTTCTAGTTAACCTCTAAAGACTATAGAATAATCAAATTGAGATCTAGTTTCCAATAACAAAATCACGGAGACTACGAGCAATACCAAACTTAAATCCGAGAAAAAAGTATTAGTTTCTAAAGTCCAATTGTACATAAAAGAACATTCAAAATAAATAAAGAACAGAACATAATATAATCGATCGATGCACTATTCTGGAAAAAATAGACATAATTGGAAGACAGAAAATACTCAACTATTATTGATAAATTAATAAGATATCATCTCCACAAGAAACATTTTATGAGGTTTAGTTTAGCTATCAAAATATTAACACAATAAAACCCCAAAGAATCGGACCAAATGAGAAAAGAAAACACATGGGCTTAAAAAAAAAAAATCTCACCTTCTAATCAATAAAGTAGGATAAATAATGATAGTAAAGAAATCGAGAAATATATAGTAAAATGGATAGAAAGTTGTAGAAGCTTATTACCTTGGTCTGAAGTTCACAACCAATTTTGTTTGGGTGATTGAGGCAAAAGCAACACACGGACAAATTTTGCACGAACTTGTCCTCACAGTCAGTCAGGCTCATGTTGTCGTTGTTGTCGAATCTGTAAAACCTATATTACATTATACATCATAACATCAATTTGGGAGTGACCACCTATGTTGCTCGGACTCGGGTACGAATATTGGATATGGGTACGTATCTTAGTGTCGAATCTTTTATTTTCTAAAATGTAGGATACAGGAACATACCTAAAAAGAGTTCAAATTTTGAACACAGGTATGTGGGTACGTCTCTTAAACTTCAATTTTTTTTACTAATCAAAGATGTTACTTTGAATAGACCAAAATCAATTATTCACAAAAAAAGAAATGTGTATTGAATAAGGGATCAAGACGAATAAAACAGAATTTTAGAGCTCAATTTTCAATTATGGGAATTACTAAATGTTATGTAAAATAAAAAATGAGGGATTTGATTGCAATTTAGATTTAGTGAAACGATAAGTAGCACTATATGAAACTCATTTCATTTTATATATAAAATAGAAAAAGAAGGGAAAAGTCTAGCACCGTCACCTTTCTCCACCATCTCGGTGGTGACGCTAGGTTTATAAAGAGCAAAAAGGGGAAAGAAGAA
>CAIGRN010076270.1:0-14588 GCA_903798345.1 Fraxinus anomala
TAAAGGTTTGTGTGTAATCTGCAACAAAATAAAAGGTTTGAGACCGCGGCTGCAATTTTCCCTAGATTTTAATTTCCGTTTATCATTTACAAATTTATGTAATGAAATCAGGATCAAACCAAACCAAAATCAAATGGTTAGGTTCCGATTTAGTTCCATATCTTTTTTTTTTAAAAAAAATAAAAATCTATGGTTCCATTAACAAAAAAATCATTGGTTCATGGTTCGTTTAACCAAATGAAACAATGTCCACCCCTATTGAGGATGAGATGTCGGGTTGATTAGGTCAAACAGGTACATAATTGATAGGTCCAAACATTGTTGTTTTATTTGAGATGGACCAAATTTTAAAAACTCCTTAAAATTCATGTTCAACTTACAAAAAATAAAAACAAAACAAAATAAAATGTCAAATATAACAAAATTGAGGCGCACGCCTTGAGACGTGAGCCTTATTCAATGAGGCAGCCGCCTTAGAGAAATAGCACAAAAATTAGCGCCTTGAGGCACTACTGGTGCGCCTCACTTTGAGGCATGCCTCATGGCTGCCTTTTAAAACCGTGCTCTCAGTGCAATCGAGTTAGAGTGTACCAAAAACATCTTCATGTGATTCTTGTCGTTGCAATAAAAGTCACAAACTTCCGTTTGATGTTTCAAGTTTAAAAAGTTGACATCCTTTAGATTTAATATATACGGATGTTTGGTGCTCATCTCCTATTAGATCTATGAATGGTCATTCTTACTACGCTATTTTGGTTGATCAATATACAAAATATTCATAATCTGTCTTCTCTTCATTTCAAAAGTTTAAAATCATAATTGAACAGTATTTTAAAACCTCCAAAAATGCAATCTACTCATACAGTGGCAAAGAATACCATGGTTTAAAACCATGTTCAGAACTTCTGGAATTTCACACTTGATTTCCCCCCATACACACCACAACATGTGCTTACACTGAACGTCGTCATCATCACATTGCTGGGATGGGACTTACACTTTCACATCACACTTTCTCCCTATAAAATATCACCTCTTAAGAACGAAATTTGTGGGCATTCTTATCCCAAATCTCTCTCGATATTTATATCTATCTTCACTATCTGATCATGGAAATTAAAGATGTTGAGCAGTGGATCTTTGGCTTTCCACTACACCTTTGTAGTCTGCAGATGTTTTGAGCTCTTTTGAAGCCTTCTAGCTATCATTTGCCCTCAAATAACCATTGCAGAATTCGCATTATTACATCTAGTGAAGCAAATTGTTTCATAGGCAACTTAAAAAACGCAAGATAACGTGATTCTTAGGCAGCTCTGTGAATACAGATTGAATACGTTTGATTATATTTGTTAGATTCTTTCCCAGAAGAACTGTAACTTGCTTATTGTAACGTTCAAAACAAGAATACAATCTCAATGTCGTATGTGCCTTCAACATTTTTTATTAAGTGCTGTTCAAAATACTCAGATGCCTTGATCATCAGCATCCAGAGGCCAACTGGGATCTCTCTCTACCAACAACTTGAATCACCACCTTTCTCTTCGTCTCCATCCCCATCATCTTCATCAGTACTGCTATTTGGAAATCAACATCATCCTTTCAAGCGAACCATGCCCAAAATCCTCAACAGCAGCTGCCTTACTCCGACGACCTGGTTTGGCTTCTTAGGGATCAATGCAGGAAACTACATTCCAAAGTTTTCACCCTCATCTTGAGGAGCTTCGGTTTTCTTGAGCTGAGTTTTTCTTTTCGGCTTCTGAGTAGGATAATCAATCGTCAGGTTTTTTTTGCTATATTCCAATTTCACAGTTGATGGCAATAGAAAGGTATTTTTTCAAAAAGGGGTAAAATTGTCCAATTACTGTAGTTATGTCATGAAAATATTTTTGAAATAATTTATTTATATATAATAAATTAATAAAATGTTAATTTAAGCAAGGTGATATGAAAACATTAGTTATTGGATAATGGAGGTTCTATTTTTTATGAATATCAAATGTAGCTAAATATTCAAAACTTCAAGAAAATGCAATAAACGAAAGTACAATATTACCCTTACTTGTCAAAGTAAGGGCCACAAAATGACTAAAAACCACACATTTTTAGTTTTTACACAAGTTTTTCTTCCTCACATTATAGACTTTAGTGACCTTGCTTTAATTGGCTTTCGGGCTCTTTTCCTCCCACTCTCTACACCCTCATCATCTTCTACCTTAAACTCGATCTTGGATTCTTCATTGTTGATTGAGAGAATGTGGGGTGTATCATTTCACGTTCTTGCTCGACAATTTTAGGGACGTCAAGATTGTTCTCGCCTCTCTTCTTGCCCCATCTCGGTCCAAAACTCGAATAGTAGTAAAATTCATACGGATTTGATGTCTAAGCTGCCTTTTTGGCCCCATGGCCTACATTGAGAGTCAGCTGCCACCTTATCTTGTTTCTTCTTCGCCAGAAGAGCGGAGTTGTAGTTTCGCACTTAAGATAAGTGGATCATTTTTTAAGAGAGTACCGTACGGTATCCGTATTGTCTAATTTACCTTCTATAGATGAATTAACAAACAAATTTGGCAAGAGAAATTGTTTGTTAATGGACTCCTAACTTTTTTTTAATTATACATTCTCTAAAAAATATGTTTTATGAAATTGATTTTAAAAAAATTACATAAAGTAAATCTTTTGTGAAGGTAGAAGTTAATAATATATATATATATATATATATATATATATATATATACACACACACACACACACACACACACACACACACACACACACATGTGTGTGTTAACTAGAATCTCTTTGATCCACTCTAGAATTACGAAAATATTTAGTGGATTATGTGTTTCTATTGATCAACGGCATGGATCACTTTTTAAGAGTATCGTGTGGTATCCGTGTTATGTCTAATTACCTTCTATAGATGAATTAACAAACAAACAAATTCGGCAAGAGAAATTGTTTGTTAGTGGACTCCTAACATTTTTTTTATTAATTATACATTCTCTAAAATATTACGTTTTACGAAATTGATTCAAAAAAATTTACATCAAACAAATCCTTTGTAAAAAGTAGAAGTCAATGAAAAATATATATACATATGTGAATCTCAATCCACTCTAGAATTACGAAAATATTTAATGGATTATGTGTTTCTATTGATCAACGGCGTGGATCACTTTTTAAGAGTACCGTGCGGTATCCGTGTTATGTCTAATTTACCTTCTATAGATCAATTAACAAAAAAAATCCGGCAAAAGAAATTGTGTGTTGGACTCCTAACTTTTCTTTTTTAGTTATACAAGCTCTAAAAAATTACATTTTAGGAAATTTATTCTAAAACAGTTTACATCAAACAATATTTTGTAAAAAGTACAAGTTAATGAAAAAAAATATATATGTGGATGTGTTAAATAGAATCTTGTAATCTTTAACCCACTATAACATTACAAAAATATTTAGTGAGTTGCGTGTATTTATTGATCAACGTGGTGGATCACTTTTTAAGAGAGTACTATGCAGTATCTGTCTAGTTTAACTTCTATAGATGAATTAACAAACAAGTTCGGAAAGAGAAATTGTGAGTTAAGGGACTCCTAACTTTTTTAAACTATACATTCTCTAAAAATTACGTTTTACGAAATTTATTCAAAAAATTTACATCAAACAAATCCTTTGTAAAAAAGTAGAATTTAATGAAAAAAATTATATACTGATGTGTTAAATACAATCTCGTAATCTTTTACCCACTCTAGAATTATGAAAATATTTCAAAATGGGGTAAAATTGTCCAATTACTCTAGTTATGTTATGAAAATATTTTTGAAATAATTTATTTATAAATAATAAATTATTACAATTAAGCAAGGCGATATGATCGAGATGGGTAATATGTAATTAATGTGAAACCGTTTCAATTGATTATTGACTAGTGTCAAAGCGTTTTCATTTATTACTGACGACATCTGCGACCCGAGATGGGTAATATGTAATAAACGTGAAAGTGCCTTAATTAATTGGTGGCAACTCTTCAAGATTGCTTTATTGAAACTTTTAGTTTAATTAGTTAAATAAGAAAAAGTCACATTAGTTATCGGACGATGGAGTATGAATATCAAATGTAACTAAGTATTCAAAACGTCAAGAAAATGCATTAAACGAAAGTACAATATTACCCTTACTAGTCAAAGTAAGGACCACAAAATTACTAAAAACCACACATTTTTAGTTTTTACACAAGTTTTTCTTCTCGTCACATTAGAGACTTTAGTGTCCTTGCTTTAATCACTCTTTTCCTCCCACTCTTGCCACCCTTCTCATCTTCTACCTCAACTCATCTCGGATTCTTCATTGTTGATTGAGAGAATGTGGGGTGCATCATTTTAAGTTCTTGCTTGACATTTTTAGGGATGTCAAGACTGTTCTTGCCTCTCTTCTTGCCTCATCATGGTTCGAAACAGAAATAGTAGTAAAATTCATAAGGATTTGATGTCCAAGCTACCTTCTTTGCCCTGTGGCCTGCGCTGAGAGTCAGCCGCCACCTTATCTTGTTTCTTCATTGCTGGAAGAGTCTAGTTGTTTCGCGGTTGAGATAAGATGATCATTTTTTAAGGGACTAGTACAGTGCGGTATCCGTGTTATGTCAAATTTACCTTCTATAGATGAATTAACAAACAAATTTGGCAAGAGAAATTGTGTGTTAATGGACTCCTAATTTTTCTTTCTTTTTCCTTTTTTTTTTAAAATTATCCGTTCTCTAAAAAAATTCATTTTACAAAATTGATTCTAAAAGAAATAAATATACATAAAATAAATACTATGTAAAAAGTAGAAGTTAATGACAAAAACATATACAGATGTGTTAAATAGAATATCGTAATCTTTGATCCGCTTTAGAATTACGAAAATATTTATTGGATTGTGTATCTATTGATCAACAGAGTGGATCACTTTTTAAGAGTACCGTGCGGTATACGTGAATGTCTAATTTATCTTCTATAGATTAATTAACAAACAAATTCGGCAAGAGAAATTGTGTGTTAATGGACTCCTAACTCTTTTTTTAAGTTATACATTCTCTAAAAAATTACGTTTTACAAAATTTATTCTAAAAAAGTTTAAATCAAACAAATCTTTTGTAAAATGTAGAAGCTAATGAAAAAAATATACATGCAAATGTGTTAAATAGTATCTTGTAATCTTTGACTCACCCTGGTGTTACGAAAATATTTAGTAAGTTATGTGTATTTATTGATCAAGGGCATGCATCGTTTTTTAATAGAGTACCGTGCGGTTTGTGTTTAATTTACCTTTTATAGATGAATTAACAAACAAATTCGGCCACAGAAATTGTGTGTTAAGGGACTCGTAACTCTTTTCTTTTCTTTTTAGCTTTAATTTCTGTTAAAAATTAAGTTTTATGTAATTTATTCAAAAAAATTTACATCTAACAAATCCTTTGTAAAAAGTAGAAGTTAATGAAAGAAAATATATACAGATTTTTTAAATAGAATCTCGTAATCTTTTACCCACTCTAAAATTACGAAAATATTTCAAAAAGGGGTAAAATAGTCCAAGTACTATAGTTATGTTATGAAAATATTTTTGAAGTAATTTATTTATATATAGTAATTAATAAATTGTTCAATTAAGCAAGGCGAAGAGTTCGGTACTATGTAATTAATGTGAAACTGTTTCAATTAATTGTTGACTAGTTTCAAAGAGTTTCAATTTATTACTGACGACTTCTGCTGCCCAAGATGGGTAATATGTAATAAAAGTGGAAGTGCCTTTTTTAATTGGTGGCAACTCTTCAAAATTGCTTTATTGTAACTTTCAGTTTAATTAATTAAATAAGAAAAGTCACATTAGTTATCGGATAATGGAATTTCTATTTTTTATGCATATCAAATGTAACTAAATATTCAAAACAATAAGAAAATGCATTAAACAAAAGTACAATATCAGCCATACTAGACAGAGTAAGAGCCACAAAATTACTAAAAACAACACATTTTTTGTTTTTACACAAGTTTTTCTTCCCGTCACATTAGAAACTTTAGTGACCTTGCTTTAATTGGCTTTCAGGCTCTTTTCCTCCAGCTCTCGCTGGTCTCCTCATTTTCTACCTCAAACCCGATCTCGGATTCTTCATTGTTGATTGAGAGAATGTGGGGTGTATCATTTCACGTTCTTGCTCGACATTTTGAGGGACGTCAAGACTGTTCTCGCCTCTCTTCTTGCCCCATTTTGGTCCGAAACCAAAATAGTAGTAAAATTCATAAGGATTTGATGTCCAAGCTGCCTTCTTGGCACTGTGGCCTATGCTGAGAGTCAGCCGCCAACTCATGTTGTTTCTTCTTTGCTGGAAGAGTCGAGTTGTGGTTTCATAGTTGAGATAATTGGATCATTTTTTAAGGGAGTGCCGTGCGATATCCGTGCTATGTCTAATTTACCATCTATAGATGAATTAACAAAAATATTCAGCAAGAGAAATTGTGTGATAATGGACTCCAAAATTTTTTTAAAAAAATTATTCATTCTCTAAAAAATTATGTTTTACAAAATTGATTCTTTAAAATATGCATAAAATAAATCCTTTTAAAAGTAGAAGTTAATGATAAAAATATATACCGTGTTAAATAGAATCACTTAATCTTTGATCCACTCTAGAATTACGAAAATATTTAGTGAATTAAGTGTATCTATTGATCAACGACGTGGATCACTTATTACATGTACCACGTGGTACCCGTGTTATGTTTAATTTACCTTCTATAGATTAATTAACAAACAAATTCTGCTAGAGAAATTGTGTGTTAATGGACTCCTAACTTTTCTATTTTTTTTTAAAGTTATACATTCTCTAAAAAATGACGTTTTGCAAAATTTATTCTAAAAAAGTTACATCAAACAAATCTTTTGTAAACAGTAGAAAAAAAATATATATATGCAGATGTGTAAAATAGATTCTCGTAATCTTTGACCCACTCTGGCATTAATAAAATATTTAGGGAGTTAAGTGTATTTATTGATCAACGGCGTGGATCGCTTTTCAATAGAATACCGTGCGGTATCTTTCTAATTTACCTTCTATAGATGAATTAACAAACAAACCCAGAAAGAGAAATTGTGTGTTAAAGGACTCCTCTCTCTCTCTCTCTCTCTCTCTCTCTCTCTCTTTTAATTATACATCTCTAAAATTTATAAAAAAATTATGTCAAACAAATCCTTAGTAAAATGTAGAAGTTAATGAAACACACACACACACACACACACACACAGAGATGTGTTAAATAGAACCTCATAATCTTTTATTCACTCTAGAATTATGAAAATATTTCAAAAAGGGGTAAAATTGTCCAATTACTTATTAAGAGTACCGTGCGGCATCTGTGTTATGTCTAATTTACCTCTATAGATTAATTAGCAAACAAATTCGGCTAGAGAAATTGTGTGTTAATGGACTCCTAACTCTTCTTCTTCTTCTTCTTCTTTTTTTAAGTTTTACATTCTCTAAAAAATTACGTTTTCCGAAATTTAATTTAAAAAAGTTTACATCAAACAATTTTTTTGTAAAAAGTAGAAGTTAACGAAAAAACATATACACAGATGTGTTCAACAGAATCTCAAAATCTTTTACCCACTCCATAATTACGAAAATATTTCAAAAGGGATAAAGTTGTCCAATTACTCTAGTTGTGTTATGAAAATACTTTTGAAATAATTTATTTATATATAATAAATTAATAAATTGTTCAATTAAGCAATGCAATATGATCGATATGGGTAATATGTAATTATTGTGAAACTGTTTCAATTGATTATAGACTAGCGTCAAAGTATTTTAATTTATTACTGATGATATCTGCGACCCAAGACGGGTAATATATAATAGACGTGAAAGTACCTTAATTAATTGGTGGCAACTCTTCAAAATTGCTTTATTGTAACTTTTAGTTTAATTAATTAAATAAGAAAACATCACGTTACTTATCTGGTAATGGCGTTTCTAGTTTTTATGAATATCAAATGTAACTAAATATTCAAAACATCAAGAAAATGCATTAAACGAAAGTACAATATTACCCTTACTAGTCAAAGTAAGGGCAACAAAATTACTAAAAACCCCACATTTTTAGTTTTTACACAAGTTTTCCTTCTCGTCACATTAGAGACTTCAGTGGCCTTGCTTTAATTGGCTTTTGGCTCTTTTCCTCCCACTCTCGCCACCCTCATCATCTTCTACCTCAAACTCAATCTCAGATTCTTCATTGTTGATTGAGAGAATCTGGGGTGTATCATTTCACATTCTTGCTCGACATTTTTAGGGACGTCCAGAGTGTTCCCCCCTCTTCTTGCCCCCATCGTGGTCCAAAACCCGAATAGTCGTAAAATTCATACGGATTTGATGTTCATGCTGCCTTCTTGGCCCGTGGCCTGCTCTGAGAGTCAGCTGCCACCTTATCTTGCTTGCCGGAAGAGCCGAGTTCTAGTTTCGCACTTGAGACAAGTAAGGGAGTTCTTTGCAGTATCCGTTGTTATGCCTAATTCAACTTCTATGGGTGAATTAAAAAAAAAAAATTCGGCAAGAGAAATTGTGTGTTAATGGAGTCCTAACTTCTCTATCTTTTTTTAGTTATACATTCTCTAAAATATTACGTTTTACGAAATTTATTCAAAAAAAGTTTACATCAAACAAATCTTTTTTAAAAATTAGAAGTTAATGAAAAAAATATATATACAGATGTGTTAAATAGAATCTCGTAATCTTTGACCCACACTAGCTTTACAAAAATATTTAGCGAGTTACGTGTATTTATTGATCAACGGGGTGGACTTTTTAAGAGAGTATCGTGCGCATCTATCTAATTCAACTTCCGTAGATGAATCAACAAACAAATCCAGAAAGAGAAATTGTGTGTTAAGGGACTCCTTACCTTTTTTTTTTTTTTTTTTTAAATTATACATTCTCTAAAAAATTACGTTTTACGTAATTTATTGAAAAAAATTTACGTCAAACAAATCCTTCGTAAATGCAGAAGTTAATGAATACACACACACACACACACATACACACACAGATGTGTTAAATAGAACCTCATAATCTTTTATTCACTCTAGAATTATGAAAATATTTCAAAAAGGGGTAAAATTGTCCAATTACTTATTAAGAGTACCATGCGGCATCTGTGTTATGTCTAATTTACCTCTATAGATTAATTAGCAAACAAATTCGGCTAGAGAAATTGTGTGTTAATGGACCTAACCTTTTTTTTTTTTTACATACAGATGTGTTCAATTGAATCTCATAATCTTTTACCCACGCCATAATTACAAAAAATATTTCAAAAAGGGGTAAAGTTGTCCAATTACTGTAGTTGTGTTATGAAAATACTTTTGAAATAATTTATTTATATATAATAAATTAATAAATTGTTCAATTAAGCAACACGATATGATCAATATGGGTAATTGTGAAACCGTTTCAATTGATTATAGACTAGCATCAAAGCGTTTCAATTTATTACCGACGACATCTGCGACCCAAGATGGATAATTTGTAATAAACGTGAAAGTACCTTAATTAATTGGTGGCAACTCTTCAAAATTGCTTTATTATAACTCTTAGTTTAATTAATTAAATAAGAAAATGTCACATTTGTTATCAGATAATGGAGTTTCTTTTTTTATGAATATCAAATGTAACTAAATATTCAAAACATCAAGAAAATGCATTAAGCGAAAGCACAATATTACACTTACTAGTCAGAGTAAGGGCTACAAAATTACTAAAAACCACACATTTTTAGTTTTTACACATGTTTTTCTTCCCATCACATTAGAGACTTTAGTGACCTTACTTTAACTGGCTTTCAGGCTCTTTTCCTTCCACTCTCGCCACCCTCCTCGTCTTCTATCTCAAACTTGATCTCAAATTCTTAATTGTTGATTGAGAGAATGTAGGGTACATCATTTCGCATTCTTGCTCGACATTTTTAGGGACTTCAAGACTGTTCTTGCCTCTCTTCTTGCCCCATCGCGGTCCAAAACCCGAATAGTAGTAAAATTTATATGGATTTGATGCCCAAGCTGCCTTCTTGGCCCCGTGGTCTGCACCAAGTGTCAGCCGCCACCTTATATTGTTTCTTCTTTGCTGGAAGAGCCAAGTTGTAGTTTCGCACTTGAGATAAGAGAATCATTTTTAAGAGAGTACCGTGCGGAATCCGTGTTATGTCTAATTTACCTTCTATAGATGAATTAACAAAAAAATTCGGCAAGAGAAATTGTGTGTTAATGGATTCATAATTTTTTTTTAATTATACATTCTCTAAAAAATTAGGTTTTACGATATTGATTCTAAAAAAACATACATAAAATAAATCCTTTGTCAAAAGTAGAAGTTAATGAAAAAAATATACACAAATGTGTTTAATAGAATCTCGTATTTTTTTGATCCACTCTTGAAGTACGAAAAGATTTAGTGGATTATGTGCATCTATTGATTAACATTGTGGATAACTTTTTATGAATTGCGCGGTATCCGTGTTATGTCTAATTTACCTTCTATAGTTTAATTAACAAACGAATTCGGCATGAGAAATTGTGTGTTAATGGACTCCTAACTTTTTTTTTTTGTTATATATTCTCTAAAAAATTATGTTTTACGAAATTTTTTCTAAAAATTTACATCAAACAATTTTTTTTTTTGTAAAAAGTAGAAGTTAATGAAAAAAACATATATGCAGATGTGTTAAATAGAATCTCTTAATCTTTGATCCACATTGGCATTACGAAAATATTTAGTGAGTTACTTGTATTTATTGATCAACGGCGTGGATCACTTTTTAAGAGNAAAAGTAGAAGTTAATGAAAAAAACATATATGCAGATGTGTTAAATAGAATCTCTTAATCTTTGATCCACATTGGCATTACGAAAATATTTAGTGAGTTACTTGTATTTATTGATCAACGGCGTGGATCACTTTTTAAGAGAGTACCGTGCGGTATCCGTTCAATTTACCTTCTATAGATGAATTAACAAACAAATTCGGAAAGAGAAATTGTGAGTTAAGGGACTCTAAACTTTGTTTTTAATTTTACATTCTCTAAAAAATTACATTTTACGAAATTCATCCAAAAAAATTTACATCAAACAAATCCTTTGCAAAAAGTAGAAGTTAATGAAAAAAAAAAAATATACAGACGTGTTAAATAAATCTAGAAATCTTTTATCCACTCTAGAATTACGAAAATATTTCAAAAGGGGATAAAATTGTCCAATCACTCTAGTTATATTATGAAAGTATTTTTGAAATAATTTATTTGTATTCATTAAATTTTTAAATTGTTCAATTAAGCAAGGTGATATGATCAAGATGGGGTAATATGTAATTAATGTGAAACAATTTCAATTGATTATTGACTAGCATCAAAGTGTTTCCATTTATTACTGATGACATCTATGACCCAAGATGGATAATATGTAATAAACGTGAAAGTGCCTTAATTAATTGGTGGCAACTCTTCAAAATTGCTTTATTGTAACTTTTAGTTTAATTAATTAAATAAGAAAAAGTCACGAAGTTTCAAATTTAACTAAATACTCAAACCATCAAGAAAATGCATTAAATGAAAATGCAATATTACTCTTAATAGACAAAGTAATGGTCACAATATTACTAACAACCACACATCTTTAGTTTTTACACGACTTTTTCTTCCCGTCACATTTGAGACTTTAGTGACCTTGCTTTAATTAGCTTTCAGGCTCTTTTCCTCCATCTCTCGCATGTCTCCTCATTTTCTACCTCAAACTCAATCTTGGATTCTTCATTGTTGATTGAGAGAATGTGGGGTGTATCATTTCACGTTCTTGCTCGACAATTTTAGGGATGTCAAGACTGTTCTCCCCTCTTTTCTTGCCCCCCATCGTGGTCCAAAACCTGAATAGTAGTAAAATTCATATGGATTTGATGTCCAAGCTGCCTTCTTGGCCCTGTGGCCTGTGTTGAGTGTCAGCTGCCACCTTATCTAGTTTCTTCTTTCCTGGAAGAGCCGAATTGTTGATTCGTACTTGAGATAAGTGGATCATTTTTTAATAGAGTACCATGCAGTATCCGTGTTATGTCTAATTTACCTTGTATAAATGAATTAACAAACAAATTCGGCAAGAGAATTATGTGTTAATGGGTGCCTAACTTTTTTTTTTAATTTAAAATTATACGTTCTCTAAAAAGGTTACGCTTTACGAAATTTATTCTAGGGATGACATGGTCCGGTTTGGATAAGTTCTAAAGATAATCGAACCAAACCCAAGTTTTTAGGTATTTAGTAAGTTGAACCGTCGGGTTCAAATTTAATTATAGAACTATTCGGGTTTGATTCCATTCGGTTCCCGGGTTCTCTAAAATAACTTTTTTTTTTTATTTACAACAACTCCTCCTAACTTTTTTTAGTTATTCTCTAAAAAATTAAGTTTTACGAAATTTATTCTAAAAAAAATTACATCAAACAAATCCTTCGTGAAAAGTAGAATTTAATGAAAAATTATATATACAGATGTGTTAAATTCTAGAAATATTTCACACTCTGGAATTACGAAAATATTTTGAAAAGGGATAAAATTGTCCAACTGCTCAGTTATGTTATGAAATTTTTTTAAAAATAATTTAGTTATATATAATAAATTATTAAATTGTTCAATTAAGCAAGGTGATATGATCGAGATGGGTAATATGTAATTAATGTGAAACCATTTAAATTGATTATTGACTCGCGTCAAAACGTTTCAATTTATTACTGACGATATGTGCGATCCAAGATGGATAATATGTAATAAACGTGAAAGTGCCTTAATTAATTGGTGGGAACTCTTAAAAATTGCTTTATTGCAACTTTTAGATTAATTAATTAAATAAGAAAAAGTCACATTAGTTATCGGATAATGAAGTTTCTATTTTTTTAAATATCAAATGTAACTAAATATTCAAAACATCAAGAAAATGCATGAAACAAAAGTACAATATAACCCTTACAAGTCAAAGTAAGGCCCACAAAATTACTAAAAACCACATATTTTTAGTTTTTACACAAGTTTTTCTTCCCGTCACATTAGAGACTTTAGTGACCATGCTTCTATTGGCTTTCGGGCTCTTTTCCTCTCACTCTTGCCACCCTCCTCATCTTCTATCACAAACTCGATCTTGGATTCTTCATTGTTGATTGAGAGAATGTGGGGTGTATTATTTAACGTTCTAGTTCGACATTTTTAGGGACGTCAAGACTGTTCTCGCTTCTTTTCTTCCCCCATCGTGGTCCAAAACACGAATATTAGTAAAATTCATATGGATTTGATGTCCAAGAGTCCTTCTTGCCCCCGTGGCCTGTTCTGAGAGTTAGCTGCTGAACTTGTTTTTTCTTTGCCGGTGAATTGTTGTTTCGCACTTGAGATACATGGATAATTTTTTAAGAGAGTATTGTGTGGTGTGTTACATCTAATTTACCTTCTATAGATGAATTAACAAAAAAATTCAGCAAGAGAAATTGTGTGTTAATGGACCTCTAACTTTTTTTTAATTATATATTCTCTAAAAAATTACGTTTTATGAAAATGATTCAAAAAAAATATGCAGAAAATAAATCCTTTGTAAAAAGTAGAAGTTAATGAGGAGTGTATATACAGACGTGTCGAATAGAATCATGTAGTCTTTGATCCACTCTAGAATTACGAAAATATTTAGTGGTTTGTGTGTATCTATTGATCAACGGCGTAGATCACTTTTTATGAGTACCGTGCGGTATCTGTGTTATGTCTAATTTACATTCTATAGATTAATTAACAAACAAATTCGGCTAGAGATATTGAGTGTTAATGGACTCCAGTCTTTTATTTTTCTTTTTAGTTAGACATTCTCTAAAAAATTATGTTTTACGAAATTTATTCTAAAAAAATTATATTAAACAATGTTTTTGTAAAAAATAGAAGTTAATGAAAAAAAAAATATGCAGATGTGTTAAATAGAATCTCGTAATCTTTGACCAACTATGGCATTACGAAAATATTTAGTGAGTTACGTATATCTATTGATCAAGTGTGAATCACTTTTTAAGAGAGTATCGTGCGGTATCTGCTTAATTTACCTTACGTAGATGAATTAACAAACAAATTTGGAAAGAGAAATTGTGTGTTAAGGGACTCCTAACATTTTTTTTAATTACACATTCTCTAAAAAAGTACATTTTACGAAATTGATTCAAAAAAATTTACATCAAACAAATCCTTTGTAGAAAGTAGAAGTTAATAAAAAAAATGTATATAGATGTGTTAAATAAAATCTCGTATTCTTTTACCCACTCAAAAATTATGAAAATATTTCAAAATAGGGTAAAATTGTCCAATTACTGTAGTTATGTTATGGAAATGTTTTTGAAATAATTTATTTCCATATAATAAATTATTAAATTGTTCAATTAAGCAAGGCGATATTATCGAGATGGGTAATATGTCATTAGTGTGAAACCATTTCAATTGATTATTGACTAGCGTTAAAGCGTTTCAATTTATTATTGACAACATCTGCGACCTAAG
>CAIGRN010076295.1:0-18605 GCA_903798345.1 Fraxinus anomala
ATTGATTATAAACGTGTAGTTAAGGGTTCAAGTATTTTAATAATGGTGGACTTGCAATCCTAGTGTCTTTTGTGATTTGACTAATTCCAAGAATTAATTGCTCATTTTAATAGATAATTAAATAAAATCATTCTCAAAATCATTATTGTTTATGTTCTATACAATTAAGGCTAGTTTTAATTAAACTAAATAAGTAGATATCGATCATCGAAGGTTCTTAAAATTATATTATTGTTTACGATACATCTACTTACGGGATAAAATCGAAAACAATATTTTGGCACTGCTACATATTTACTTTTTGCTTTAGTTAATTTTATCTTTAATTTTTTTTCTTTTTCAGATTATCTACTTGTTTGTCTTGGTTTCAATTTGCTGATAGAGAACAAAGAGAAACAACGGAACGACAACAACACGAAATTTCTTCCCTTAAACTGATAAGGAATTTATGCTTGTGGAATATTTAGCCATAAGGCAACAAGCTATAATGGCGGGATATCACTTGACGAAATTGATGTGGATAACTTGTCTTGCCCGTGAGATGTCTTTTCCTCCATCGATTGTTAATAAGGATGACTTGCTCTTAAAAGAATTATGAAAACCACCAGTCACACAAAGTTTTTGCCCCTACTCATACAGCTACAATCTGGAATGGAAAAATTACTCTGAAGAACTAAGCTCAATTCGCTGTTCAGCAATTGAAGTACCAAGAACTGAACGTATTGAGTTGCCGAGTGTCAAAACGACTCTGAAGAACTTGGAGAATCAAATTCTTCTTATTAATGTAATGTTAAAATGTAAGGATGCGATAAAATAAATGAAAAAAATTGAGGACATAATAAATAGAATGGACATTAATGCAATTAAAATGTGATGTATTTATAAAAATTTGTGGTTCCAATAATCATCTTTATAAAAATGCCCACTTTTGGATACAAAATGTCGCATATATCCTTTTGTCAAAAAAAAGTCATTTCTTTGTGTAGTCGTTATTTCACAGTACTTCTTGATTGATACACAACTTTTGAGAGTAACTCGATAGCTTCAAGGCTTCTAAGTTGTACATGCAAATTATCTTTCTTGATAAAAACTAAAGTCAAGCTATTTGTGTGTTATTTTGGTAAAGTTCAAGAACATTCAATTTCTACAGTTCAAAATGTTTAATTCTACAATTCAATTGTCCATTTCTACAATTCAACTACTGTCAATTGCAAAATTCGTCTATCAACTATTGAATTCGATAGTTCTCCAACAGTATTGTACTGTTAAGCTAGATTCATAATAACGTTATAAATAGATATGGTCAAAACACCCAAATATAAATTTTGACCCAACATCAATGTGATTCTCAAGTCCAAAATACCCATAATACCAGTCAACAAAATTGTTCAATAGCCACTCAACATCAGAAAAAATAAAAAAATAAAATTGAGGACATAATAAATATAACGAACATTAATGCAACTAAAATGTAATGTATTTAAATAAATTCGTGATGCCAATATATTACCCTTATAAAAATGACAACGATTGGATATAAAATGTCACATATACCCTTTTGTCAAAATGGTCACCTAGTCACTATTTTATAGTACTCTCTGATTGGGGCACACAAGTTTTGAAGGTAATACAATAACTTCAAGAGAAGCCAAGTTGTACATGTATTTATCTTTATTGAAAACACCAAAGTCAAGCTATTTATGTATTAGAAAGCCTAGGCCACTAAGAGCTTTTGGTGATGTTCAAGAACGGTCTATTTCTACCATTCAAAATGTTTAATCTTACAATTTAATTGTCAATTTCTACAACTCATCTCTCAATTGTACGTTTATCAACTGTTGAATTCGATGGTTCTCCAACAATATTGTATTGTTAACCTAGATTCTTATTAACGTTCTCCAACACAATACGAATCTGGTATCTTTGTAAATGTATTTTAGTCTATTTATTTCAAAAGTGGCTATATCGTCAAATTTATAAAAGATGACCATATTTCTATGTACTAGAGAAAATGGATATATTATCCAACTACATCTTAAAGAAATTGCTCACGAAGAAAATCACTCCCCATCCAAAGACATCTATACATCACAACAACATTCATCATCATATAATACCTTCTCTCTTTCCATCTTATAAGTAAACCTATAAGAATAATGCTATTTGTATATAATAAGTTACAAAAAGTCTTATAGATAGATGAAGTGTCAAGAAGAAAGTGAAGAAGTATTTTTTTTTTTTATTTGGTTGAAAAAATTCTGACAAATCATACCTCACAACATCACACACACACACACACACACACACACACACACACACACACTCTCTCTCTCTCTCTCTCTCTCTCACAAAGATAAAGATGTACATGTAGCACAACCAAACCTATAAAGCTAACAAATCATGACAAGTAAAATATATCAAGTGAAAACTAAGTTTCAATCATCCAATGTCTACTTTATTTATAAATAATTAAATATTGAACGTAGGAATATTTTACAATCCATCTCCTAAGCTATTAATGCTCTTTCGACTTTGTGTACATACATCGAAACTTCATCACTTTCCAACAAGAGACCATCAAAAACGACTTTTACAAAAAAAAAATAAAAAAATATTAAGATTGCTTCAAACACAATAAGCTTTAAAGTTGTATACTGTAGAAGTTGATAGTTGGCCATAAGCCAAGCAAGTAGCATACTATAATGCAACCAATTGATAATACGGTCTAGATGAGGAAAGCTGAAAATATCAAATCCATCCTAATGGACCAAGGGAAAAAAGTGAGAGATTACAAAGATTACACAATTCAAAATATATGATATATTAGATACAACGAATGGGAAACCTCATTGTCTATAGTAGTCACTCTGGTGGGGAGGCAGATATGGAGACTGAACGGTGTAAGGAGGGCGGGGCACAGATCCAGGTTGCTGAGGAGGTGCATTATAGTATGGGCCTCTCCATCCAGGATATGCGGGTTGGCCATAATCGTGGCTCACAGCTGGTTGCTGGTGTTGTGGAGGTGGGTATGGATGACCTGAACCAGGCATGTGATAGGGAGGTGCTGACTGTTGTGGCATTGGTGGAGGTTGCTGAGAAACGTAAGGGGGAGGAGCATGAGAATATGCAGGCATTGTCGACTGCTGAAGGGGCTGGTAGGTTTGGGTTTGGGGATGAGATGAATTCGGAACGTTCCCAGGCTCTGCTGTTTGTGAAGAATTGGATCTTTGAACCTGGTGAGGCTGCCCAACAGAGGGATAAGTGTAACCACCAGAACTTTTTCCGTCCTGAAAACTAAGACCTGAAATTTGCCTCTGAACATCATCTATCATTTCTCGACACTGAATGTTTCTAGTCATCACAAAATCGCTGCACTGCTGCTTTACATTATTGATTGCATCCTGTTTCACAGAAAAGGAAAGTAGTAATAAATTTCCTACATGATAAGAATCTAGAAACCTTGGAATGTAACAGACTTCGGATTTTATTCAGAAAAGGTAAACATGATCAAATATCAAATCAAGGTAGTTGCACCGCAATAGCCGCACTGCACACCCCTATGAGTTCAACCTCTCAGTCTAAAGCTATAGATGACCCTTGCCACTGACAAGCAAGAGATGAGCTATTTCACCAACCCCACCTCACCACACTCTGTGTGTGCGCGCGCGCGCATGTGCATGTGCATGAGAGAGAGAGAGAGAGAAGAACGACACTCAAGTTTGCCTTGGCCACTGAAAAGGCGGCTGTAATTTTGAGACTCGGGACTAGTCAACATCTTAACTAATTTACTTTGATGCTTTCTTTTATCTTCTTAACCTCCCTTAAATGCACAGCATAGAGTTGTTTTCATATTTAGGCAAGTGGGAATCGTTTTCCAATCTTACTCTAATCCAATTACCGGTGCATTGCCAGTTCAACTAACAAATTGAGGCTTCAAATTATTCCCCAATATAAACCGGTCTACCTACAACAGAATTTTTGTACCTGAAGAGTAACATAAAATTTCAATCCTTCATTGATGTTCTCCTTGATTTCTTGGAATTTTGCTATGGCAGCCTCAATCTGCTTATAGCTCCTCTCACGAGATGCTGAAAATTGGTAGGGATGTCAACATAAAGCATATTTTACATAAATACAGATTGGAAGCATCAGCAGTGGAATGAATGTTTCAAGTCAACACAACACAAAGTCAACAACGTCAGATTGAAGAGCCATTTTATTTTTGTCTGTAAGTGTTAACTTGTTATGTTTGCTTGTCGTGTTTAGCTTAAATTAATAATGAAAATATTCATTTTAATTGCATGGAACAGGAGCTAGGAAAGAACATGGAAAAGACAAACTTGTTTAGTAGGAAGAACAAACATGCAGAATGCATACAGAAAGCATCATTACTGTAGCCAAATCTCATGTAGGCCACTTAATGATAGTTCGAGACTGCGAGGATCAGAAATTGCAATTGTCGCAATATGACAAGCATTGACTCTGTTAAGAGTACTGCAAACAGCTAACAAATTAAGTCCATACAAAAGAATTATTCGAGAGGTAAAATAAGTCAAGTCAAAATACATGTATCAACAGGCACTGAGAGTGACGTACACAAGGCATCTTAACACTAAAGAAAGATTATCAAAAACAATATTTCAACAGAATTCATTACAAAAACAATTACTAAATGCATCTATGGGTACGAAGCAACAAATATACCAGGTAGACATTTATGATATGCATTTAAAGCAATATTTCTCTAAACAAATCTATGTACCAAGACATACCTTTATAATCTTCCAGACTAAAGATAGCAGCAAACTGATCATTTTGAGCCTGTACAGATAAAGAGCATGTAAGACAAAAAATCTCAGTGACATGTACGGTTCTTCAATTAACACAAAAGGCAAGTAAGGAAAAGAAAGAACAATGGAAAGTAGACAAAATATGTGCAAACTTACACCACGATACATCCTCTGTTTTAAGTTGAAAGAATGTGCATCAGCGTATGCACACTTGCACACAACCAAAACAGTGAATGAAGCCCATTATATAGAATGGCCTTTGCAGGAAAGCCCTACACATATACCTCTTTTGAGCTGAACTGAAGAAACTCATCTCTAAGTTAACCTGGAAACAAAACCATTTACCTAACTTTACCCCCAAACTGTGATGCTTGGACTCTTCTTTCTGGCCGGCATACCCATGTCGACACAACACAACACGACACGGGTAAGAAATATGGGGCGGCATGGAAATTTTTAACAAGACACGGCTAGGGGCAGAACGTTTTGGAACTTGGATGCTGCCATTGTTGTAGAGTGCATACGGCACGAAGCTTGAAGGGATTAGGGAAGGAGAAAAGAGTTTGTTGGACTTGAACCTGGAAACAAAACCATTTACCTAACTTTGCCCCCAAACTGTGATGCTTGGACTCTTCTTTCTGGCCGGCATACCCATGTCGACACAACACAACACGACACGACACGACACGACACGACACGGGTAAGAAATATGGGGCGGACATGGAAATTTTTAACAAGACACGGCTAGGGGCGGAACTTTTTGGAACTTGGATGCTGCCATTGTTGCAGAGTGCATACGGCCGCGAAGCTTGAAGGGATTAGGGAAGGAGAAAAGAGTTTGTTGGACTTGAGCCCTTTTTTTTTCAAAAAATTTTGTGCCTCTAGTTTTGGGCTTTTTTATTTTTTATTATGTTATCCACTGGACCACTGCTGCTTTGTACCCATTGGGTTTAAAAGAGAACAAATTACAAAAACCTCCCATGAGGTTTATTATTTCTTAAATACGGTTTTTGGTTCTTTTAATCTAGATATTAAAAAAAATACCATGAAATTTTGAAAATTAAACTACTAATATCATAACAATAAAAATGTAAAAATGTTGGCATCAAAAGTTTATAGCTTAGATTTCTTTCTAGTTCAATTTCGTATTAAAAATTTTTGATTAATTTTAGTTTTTTTTCATTTTTTAAAATGTTTACACGAAAAGGTAAAAACAAAAAAAATTATTAATAAATTCTAGAACAGTTTATTTTTGTTCTAAATTGAAATTTAGAATAAAAAAACAAATAAGATAACAAATTGAAGTTTACTTTTTACATGTGAATTTCTGGGGAAAAATTGAAGTTTCAAAGACATATCCACGCACCTGTGTCCAAAATTTGGACTATTTTTACTCATGTCCTCATATCCTAAATTTTATAAAAGAAAGATCCAATACTTATATAGTACCGTACCCAAGTCCAAGCATCATAGCCCCTAAATGTCCTCTCTCTTTCAAGACCATCTGCTGACCACATCCCTTGTTGCACCCACCACCACCACCACCCAAAGACACCATCTATGTACACACAAACAATACTATCTCCATCACAGCCTCACATCCCATCACCTTCCCCATCATCTGCAAAAACCCGAGCCCTTTCCCACCTTTTGCAGTCTGCCACCCCAAAACACCTCTCAATCTTTGGTTACCTTTGAAACTGCTTTATAGCCAAATGTGCATTTAATGTTGTTATAACAGTGATTGCAACCCTATTGTTAATTTCATCAATTGATTTAAAATCAACAAGATGCATCTTCACGGATTAATTTTGTGTTGACAGGATTTCTTATAAATAGACGTACTTCTAAAATGATCTCGTCTTACAAGACTTATAAATTTTTTTTTTTTTTTTTCTTTCTTTTGTTGATTAATAACTTTATCCTAAAAAAGAACTTTTTACTTTCAGCAATTCATGGAAGAATGCCTCGGTAAAGAACTTATGATTGCAAGGCAAAAATTGCAATCATCCCTTCAGCCACTTGAAATGAGAAATAACAAATAATATGTAACTTCTTTAAACTAGAAATTAAAAAGTTTGAGTGTTTTAATCATATCGAACAAAATTTATGTATATTACTCAACTTAATATAATTTCATTAGCTTTCATTTGTTTAATTTAAAAGTAAGTTAATCAAAATTTCAAAATTAACAAGAGGGTCAACATCTACTTGTTGGATTTTATCCAGAAAGTAATTGGTTATTTTGGATGATTTATGTCGTGTAAATCTAGAGAAGAGGGTGGTGGTCATGGTGATGTCACATACATTCCTTATTTCTTTCATACATATATAATCAAATCAACTGCTGGGAAAGGAGTTTCCAGTCTTCTGTTTGGCTAGAACTGTATCCTAGGTTATAAACAACCTTTACATTCTAGGCCATTCCAGCCACCAAACAAGGCTTATATTTTCCATGTTGTACAGTTATCCTGCTATTACAAATTTTCGATCTCCTAACTTGTATACCTTGTAATTTTATCGCTCGTGTCCGTACCCCAAAAAAGCAATTTAACCGCAATCTTTCATTAGCATAAATGGATCTTCAAGTCTCAAACCTTTATTCCCTTTTAAATGCAAAATCAGATTCAAAAAAATGGTTCAGATTATAGAGAAGGTAACCTTGTTATTATATTTGGCATTGAAGTACAGAATCACTATTCGAAATATAATAGAAAAATGATGTCACATACCAAAACATTTAACAAGACATGCCGACATCAAATAAAAGTTTAAAGTAGATGACCGATTTCATTAGAGAATGCAGCTGGAAAATGAAATCCTTCAGATGAGAAACTAAAATAGATACCTGAATTTGTATCAGCAGTTGTTCTTGTGCCACAAGATTTTGAGCGATTTCTTGACAAATGTGATCATACATAGGAGCCAGTGGAAGTCATCAACTTGGGTAGTATATCATCCTGAGAGACACACCATAAAAGGATTTGCCAAATGACATTAAATTTAATAGAAAATATTTACTAGATAGCAAAATCTAAGTTCAGGGATACTTAATAACAATGTTAAATATCCATAACAGTATCAAATCAGATTAATGACAACTTTTAAATGCCAGAAGCTTGAATAACAGGAATATTTGTTCTTTTTCTTTAAAAAATAAAAACTATAATATTTACTCAACAAGATTTATGATAGTCCCTACATATCAAATTAAGCGTATGTTTGGCTTATGTTTTATAAACTATTTATAAACACTCAAGCTACTTCTTATCCACACATTTCAAAAAACCCACAAGTGCTACAAGTCTACTCACGCTTCCGTTGGTTTCTACTTCCGTTGGCACTCATGCCAGCTATCGCTCCGCGAGACGCCATTGTCCTTCCTGGTTAGCTCTCGTGTTGCTAAGGGTTTATTTTTGCTTTATGAAAACTTCACTATTATATAAGTGTTCTTGCTTCTAAGTTGAATTTCATTTTCATTCCAAAAAAAATAATAATAGAAAAACATTGAAATACATAATCATCACAAATACAAAAATATCCTAAATACGTAGCTAATCTAACAAGATAAAATTATTTTCCCCGCCACTGAACTATTCTACGGTAGAAATGAATCTTAAAAAACCTTGAACAATCTCATGATGCCCTCTCACATGTTGCCAATTTTTAGACTGACACGACGGTGAAATTTGATTTAGTTGAACTTGAAGTTCTTATCCACCACCTAAGAGAACAAGTTGAACAATCATCTTGAAATCCGAGAAAACATCTTACAAATGATTTGATTGAATCCTTTACCGTAAGTCAAAATATACACGATACTATTTGTCAAGTTCATAGAAATCCATTCAGGTGGCATAGTACCTAACCCATGCAATCTTGGTCCTAGGCACTACATCCACAATCCAGAACATCTTGACCCGTTTATCAATAATAATCCTACTCGCCATGACCCCCTCCCCACATTATGAACAACATAGGGACCTTGTTGATGACTTTGAGAAGTTAAGGTAGATGCTTTTGAATCAATAGTCACCTAGACCCCGAAACCTTTCTTGACTGGCTTGATTCTATCGAAGAGTACTTCATTTGGTACCAAATGTCTTACTACAAGTATTCGTTCACCAAAATGAAACTTTTCACATCTACCAAATGCTATTGACAAACAATTACATGTGCACTCGAA
Organism: Fraxinus anomala; assembly: GCA_903798345.1. Lineage (NCBI taxonomy): Eukaryota > Viridiplantae > Streptophyta > Magnoliopsida > Lamiales > Oleaceae > Fraxinus > Fraxinus anomala. The sequence goes on from CAIGRN010076295.1 coordinate 8,977, forward strand.
TGCATAGGACATCATATCAATGGGCAAAGCAATGCTCACTGAGAAGTACGTCTCGTCTTACCATCGATCTCTTATGTCTTAGAGCACCTTCTTGACTATAGACAAAACCCTCGACCATGTTTTAGTACATAACCCATTTTGAGTTGTAACGTTGTAGCTTTGCCTGATGAAGTAATTGTCACTAGGTTTCTTAATGGCATGTGGCCTGACATCAAACATCAAGTTTGAGTACTCAACCCTAACTCCTTAGAAGATGCATCTATAAGGCCCTCGAATATGAGCGGAACTTTCAGACCGCCAAAGCGCGGCGTGGTCCTTTTACCTTTGTCGACCTTCGCCAATCCCGCCCTAATTCATCGCTCCTAGTAGTTGCCCAGTATCAGCCCAATCATATATGTTTATTAGGTCGTCATCAAAATTTATCTGCCTTCGCTCATGACTCCAACTTGCATTTTCCAATTTAGAGTTTCTTTGTTATTGCATATATATATGGCTTTATTCATAGTAGAAAAATAGACATTATTTGAGAGATTTCGCTTTCATATTGTAGACATAAAAAAAATATTTATTTATTTATTATAAAGTAAATAAATTAATAAATCTTGACATATCTTGTTCTTAATTGAACTCATCCGAACTTATCAAAGATTTCCAATCATTGTAGCGTTCAACCCTTTTAAGCCATGGTTCTTGGTTCAAGAAATCATTAGGTCAAGATTATATAACTCTGATTTTTACTTTCTTGAGGTTTTATTGAATCTTTTGTAGGTTGCAGGGGTCCGTCCTACAACTATATTCACATAAGCTGGAATCAGATCTTTGGCTCTAAAATCAGGTTTTGTTCTTTATCTTTCTATGTTTCTAGTTCTAATTCTACTTGAGTCTTCTTCTTTGAGTTTCCATCATATCCTTTGAGTTAGTCACATCCAAAAATCACACCAAGAACATTCAAGAATTGTTTAGTGCAATAACTTAATGCACCAACACAATTTTTTCTTCTTTTTTTTTTTTCAGTTTCTTGCCTTGTATTGATCTTTTCGTTTTATTTGTGTCAAGAAACGAAAATTAAGAAAAAGGCAAAGAGAGTTCAATAAAAGCATATTTAATTTCAAGAAACCATTTCTTGAAATTCTTGTGGTGTTATTTTCCAAGAAATGCCATCTTTATTTCTATTTGACACATATATCATCCTTATCGATCTTCTTGTGAAAAGGCATAATTCAGTGTCAAGAAACCTTCTCTTGAAATTCTTGGGGTGCTTTCATTCTTTTCTTTATCTTTCCTTCCTGAGTTCTTTCTCGAGTCTTATTATCCTTCTCATTTCTTTAATTTTTGCTGGTTTTAACCTCACAAAGGCTGAATTCTTGATTGAATACAGTTAGTTCCTTAGAAAACTTAACAAAGAAAGCATAAAGAGAAAAAAAGGCAAGAGTTGTGAACTTATTATCAGGTATTGAGTGAAACACTTGAGTGCAAACACCTGAGGAATATTTTTCTAGTTATTAAGATATCTGAAAAGGAAGAATCTACATCTAGGGAGGAAAACAACAATCTTCGTGTTGAAGGTTATGCAACAACAATTTAAGAAGATGAATGTAGTGTTTGGAGAAATTAGTTATAAAACGGATAGACAGGATACGGTGTTGCAAACTTACAAATGGGGCAACCCAAAAGAGTTCATAATATTAGGAGGCAAAATAGGCGTGATCCTAGTGCTGAACTTCATGATGAGAATGAAGTAGAGAGTGAGAATGAGGATGACCAAATGTTGGTGGTTGAGGTGGATAGGATGAGGAATAGAAAAGATAGGCATGAAAGGGAGCCTAGAGGAGATCCTAAAGACTTTAGTGGTCGAAATGGAGAGAACTGATTGAAATTTGAGTTTTATTATATTAAAATGAAAATTCCTTCATTCCAAGTTAGAAACTAGAGTTGATCTTTGATTGCTATAATTATTCTGACAAAAAGGTAAAACTAGCAGTGATAGAATTTACTGATTATGCAATAATAAGGTAGGATCAATTGTTGACAAATAGGAGAAGGAATTATGAGAGACCTATAGAAACATGAGGTGAATTGAAGCTCTCGTGAAGAGGAGATTTGTACCTAGTCATTACTATAGAAACTCTTATAAAAAATTACAAAGCCTTAACTAAGGTTCAAGGAGACGGAGGTAGCTATGATTAGGGCTAAGGGAGACCACGATGGCCAAAGTTTTGAATGGATTAAATAAGGATATAGCCAATGCAGTGGAGTTACAACATTAAGTGGAGTTAAGGATATGGTGCATATGTCTATGAAGGTGGAGAGACAATTTTAAAAAGAAAAGGAGAAGTCCGTATTCCAATCCTCCTTGGAAACCGAAGTGGGGTAATGATAATATGAGTGATGGGGTTGTTTTAAAGGGTAAAACTGAACCACCAAGGGAAAAAGATGAAGTTGCTAGCAAAAATAAACCCAAGTTATTTCGAACCATCCAGAAATAAGGATCCCAAACAAAAGGGCAATGATCTTGTGTAACAATGAGGAAGTGGTGACATAGAGTGATAGTGATAGTGATGAGGTGCCCGAATTGGAGGATGCTAGTGATGGCGATGGAGTAGAGTACCCAGTAGACGGTGAAGCATTTGTTGCGAGGCTTTAGTACACAAATGAAGGTGGATGATGTAGAACAGCAGAGAATATATTCCATACTAGATGCTATGTTAACAAGAAGTTATGTAGTATGATTATAGATGGGGGAGTTGTACCGACGTACTAGTACCACCCTTGTTGAAAAGTTAGGCATGTCTGCTAAAACATCCTAGACCTTATAAGTTGTAGTGATTGAATGAATGTTGCGAGGTCAAGGTCAACAAGCAAGTCTCGACGAGTTTAACTATTGGGAAGTATAGTGATGAAGTGATGTGATTCCTATGCATGCGGGTATCTTGTTGGGGAATGCCATAGTAGTATGAACATGATAGGTTTAAAAATAGGTACAGCTTTGTCAAAAATGGAAAATCAGTTTCTCTTGTTCCGTTAATACCAAAGGAGGTCCCTGAGGATCAATTAAAGTTACGAGGTGAGGAAGAGAAGAAAAGGAGAGGCAAAACGAGAGTGAAACTAAAATTTCAAGAAAAAGAGAGTAAAAGAGAAAATAGAGAGGTGGCAAAAAATAAAGCAAAAAGTATAGAACCACAAGAGAGAAAAGAAAGAGAGTAAGCAAAGATAAGAAAAGTCAAAAGTGAGCTTTTTTGCAAAAGAGTGAAATTGAGATTTTTTGTGTGGAAAACCAGCCTTTGATATTGTTGGTTGACAAGGAATCATTCCTTAATCTTGAGGAAACTAACCAATCGTTCCCCTAGTTTGGCTATTTTTTTATTGCGGGAATTTGAAGTCTTGTTCCCTGAGGACATGATTAGTGGTTTACCATCCATTCAAGGCATTGAACATCACATTGATTTTATACGTGGAGCTGTTATTCCAAACCGACCAGTTCATAGAAGTAATCCCAAGGATAAATGAGTTTCAAAGGCAAGTTGAGGAGTTGATAAGCAAATGATACGTAAAGGAGAGCATAAGCCCATGTGCGGTGCCAATGCTACTTGTGCCTATAAAGGATGGGACGTGGATAATGTGCATTGATTGCAGGGCAGTTAACAACATAACGATAAAAGTATCGTCATCTAATACCTAGGTTAGATGATATGCTTGATGAATTCAATTGATCATGTATTTTTAGTAAAATATATCTTAAAAAGTGGACATTGCCAAATTAGAATGAAAGAAGGAAATGAGTGAAAAACTGTTTTTAAAATTAAATATGGGTTATAAGAGTGGTTAGGTATGCCATTTGGACTTACTAATGCACCTAGTACCTTCATGAAATTAATGAACCATGTGTTGCGCGCATTCATATGCAAATTCGTAGTACATTTTGATGACATCCAAGTATATAATAACAGTTTCGATGAGCATATTGAGCATTTGAGATGTGAGCTTGTTGTTTTGAGACAAGAACGACTTTATGCTAGTTTTAGAAATGTACATTTTGCATGGAAAAAATGATTTTTCTTGATTATGTTGTTAGTACAAAAGGTATTGAAATAGATGAAGAGAAACTAAAACCCATCAAGGAGTGGTCAACACCTAAAAATATAACTAAGGTAAGAAGTTCCGTGGTTTAGCTCTAGACATTTTGTTAAAGATTTTAGCACACTTGCCACACCACTCACTGAAATTGTTAAAAAAAAGTGTTGGATTCCATTGGGGCATTGAACAAGAAAATGCATTTAATATTAAACTTGGGTAAGTCTCATTCACAATAAACTTGGGTATTTCACTCCATTTGCATCACACAAAGTTCACGACTATAGAGCCATATTTTAGCAATGATCCAATAATGCAACAATGTGCTAGCTCCAACCCTCGAGTACAATAGGCTAAACCATGAGAATTCGATAAAGACCACAATTCTCAAAACATAAAATTCTAACGACACAAGTAACAAGTCATATTGCATGTATTAGTATGTTTTGTTGGGGAGTTCAATGTTTTAAAAGCCAGGAGGAGAATCACTACGACATCAAAAGGGCTATAATACTAAATCATATAAGATATGCAAAGAAATTCCAACTCCTATCAGCAGACAACAATAGATATATTAAATATATTATGGCCAAAGTATTAGTTTCATCGTACCTTCCTCTTCATCTCTTTCAACATGTCTTCAAGACTTGCCCTTTCTGTACCAAGAGTCTCCAATTGCCTCTGCAAATATCGATAACTAATTTGAAGAGACTCTACACAAATAAGCTAAATGCAATAAGAAGATTGTTGATAAAATCTAGTGAGAGAAGTCCCCTAAGACGACCGTGATCAAATGTGGAATTTTATTCTATCTCTTAGTTTATAAATCTAAGAATCGGTTATTTACTGTTGCTTTACAGTGTCACCAACTTCCTTTTAACACGTGGTTTTTATCACCATCAAAAAATGATGATATCAGAAATTGACTCAGCAAGCATTGACGTGGCTGTAATTCCATTTATTGTACATCATATACATATGAACACATGCAGGAATATTTCAGAACAAGATTTGGAAAATATTTCGAGTCACTGGTTAACTAAAGTGCACTGAACTGGCTAGCGGCTATATAAATCATGAGACTGGTAAATCCCAGAAGTTGGGGTGGTAATTGCATATGATAAGGCATCTGCAAATGTAAAGAATAGATGTATCCATGTTTCAAAGATTTAGCAAATTCTAAAAAAGTTCCATCAAGATGTAAATGATTTATATAAGAGGATAATTATGTTGAAGCCTATATTCATACAACCATCAACCGCCATGCATGTTATAGCCTCAACAAGATGAACTTACCAAGCTTTGCTTCAGGGCTCCCACTATAGCATCTTCAGTGGCATCCAAAGACATTATTGGCCTTGCCAGAGTTGGAAGGGCTGATTCTATCTATCAAAAACCGAAATGCACCCACATGAGGATTATGGTATATTAGCTTCGTTGGGGATACGAAAGAGACGTAGTGTCTAAAATTGAAGAAAATTTCAATTATCCAGTATGCAATACCAAAGTTGAAATTTTGATATTACAACAAGATTGACATCTATAAATTGATCAAGGAACTAGTTGATAGACCACTTAATGTTATTTTTGAAGGTAGTTTTGAGAAATGGGTAGATCCGTGATATTTAACAGCAAAATACACCATATATCGGTGGATAGAAAATAATAACGGTATCTGGTTACATGCTAAAATAAGAATGAAGTACTCAAAACAAAAGGTAATTACTTGTGCAGTCAACTGACAACCACTAAGGTCCAACGAAAAAACTGAAAGGCATATGTTGTTGAACAGGTGGGAAAAGATCCATGACTTAATGAATTATCCACCGCTTATCAAACTATGGACAGTAACTAGACCTTAATTTACAAGTATTATAAGAAAACGTTCAGTGTGCTCACAACAATTACTCTCTATCCATAGAAAAAAGGTGAAAAGAAGACTCACATTCCTGAAGAATTTTGAAAGAAAAATCCACTTCTTGATTGTAAAATAATAATGATATGCTCCAAAACAAATAAAGTAACTTGCTTGCCTAGACAAATTATGTTATCATAAAATTAGCTTCAAATTTTGAATATAGAACAAGCTAACTAAAATTCATATAACTATCTCGAAAAACTCACCGGACGACGATCAAGAATAGACATGAGTGCTGAATGTTCTCTCACAGATCTCTCAATCCGAGCATCACTCTCTGCAGCTTGCTTCAAATTTGCTGCAAACCTATTTAACCTGTCTAGCAAGTTCTTTGTTAAGGTGCTAGATTGGGGCCTTGTCCACCGTGTTCCAAATTGAGTTCTAAATTGTGCATCCTCTGTAGCCTCTTTCTGTAATAGCTCCTCAGTCTGAACTAACAATTCCTGGTTAACCCTCCTCAAATCTTTAAGTTGCTGTAGCTCACCTTCCAAGGCAGCTGGCCCCCCACAAATCTGTACAGCCTCTACATCTTCTTTTAGAGCTAGAGGCAGACTAGAATTTCCTTCCAAAGCAAGAATTGAATCAGGCAAGTCCATTTCCTTCAATCTCACTCGAGCTAGTTCACTTCCCTGCAGCAATTTCTCAGCTTGAGTCCTAATAACATCATCAACCATTTCAGTGTACCTAGAAAGAGCTTTTGCACTGCTATCAGGAACAAGACTTGCAAACATCTTATCCTTGCTAGCATCTAGCACCTCATTCATAGGCATAGGCTTCACCATTGAAAAAGTAGGAAGTGGAGGTAAAGAACTAGCAGGAGGAACCCTCATTAAGTAGACTCTATCATTCTCCTTCACAGCCCTCTCCAGGTTTCGATTCAGGTTAGCTTCTAATTTAGTGATTGCATCCAAGAGCTGCTGAGCTGCCCCCTTGGGGGATGACTTTTTTGCCTCAGACAAAGCATTAACCCCACACTTCAGACGTGCAATTTCCTCAGCAATCTCTTCTTTCTCATGCAGCTCTAAACTATATCTATAGCAGGCCTCTGCATAAAATAAGGCAGCCTTTAGCTGAACATGGGCTATCCAGGCCTTATCAAAATGTTGGTTCAAAAATGCATTATTCAGTGCTCCCAAAGCTTCTTCATAATACAGCCCAACCTATTAACAAGACATTTAAGTTGATCATCAGATAAACGTGAAAAAAAAAAAGGTTAAATATCATATGCCACACAGCATAAATTTTGATATTTACAATTTCTATGGAAAATAACACTTCCATAATGTTATATCAATAACCATAGCAGGTGTTAGGCTGCTAGCCATGTAATTGAGCTCATACTTCACACATATGAGAGATTGAGGAAATTTTTAGTCAACTCCAAAAGGTTTTGGAACAGCAGTATTGTAACATAGACTGAACAGCCTGCAATTCCCAGAATTACATAGCTCCTTTTCAACAGAAGCTGCTCTCAAGCCAACTCTACAGATCCTTATAATAAATTGAGGGTAACATTTAAGCAAATCAATTCGCACAATTATGATATTCAATTTAGACACATCAATATTAACTTGATTGCGATAAATTTCACAAGATCATTTTTCTGGTGTTACAACGTAGAAGAAAAGAACTGAGGATTTCACATAAACAGGATATCAAATGCATAAAATTAAAGAAATTGGAAGGACTTCAGTCAAAAATGAACACAAAGCAACATGCCAGATCAAGCACATATTGGGAAAGCTGGTCTCAAATTATGGTAAGATAAGTTTTGTGTTTGAAGCATCTTTTTAGAAATAGGAATCAAGGAGAAAAATCCAATTTCCGGTTTGAAAATTCATGTGTGAATTTTTCCTTTGGTACTCAAGTTCTCAAGAATCAATCCATTTCTGCAAAACACGAGATAAAATTTATATGAAACAACTGGACGCTACTGTGCCTTCATGACTTCAATCTTTCAGTACAACATATACATCCATACAATTGCTTACTTTTACTAGATTACGTCATTTTGCTTAGAGAATTATCAAAAAATTAAGAACTCGTCTGAATTGCAAACTTTCCATCTGACAATTTCTCCAATCTTTTCATTCAGGTATAGTACTAAATACAGTCAAGACCACAACACCAATACTAGATTTTTCAAATCAAATTCAGGCTAAGAAGAAATGAATTACGAGGGCTTCAGGACCTAGGAAATTGAATGTACTCTAATCAATAATATCTCTGGTCATTCAACAAAAATTCATATGTGCCATTTGTATGTTCACGAAAAAGTAATGTCGAAAAGCATCCTATATATGATCCCAAAACATCAGCAACAGTCCAAATTCTACAAAGAAAACCAGAAGAAGCAAAAAAAGATAGGTCCCAGTTTGATAACAAACCTGTCTTGAAATCTTTGCGCAGACCCCAGGACTGCTCCCCTTTGCTATGGTATTCTCGTACACGCACTCCTGTGCCTGGGCCAGCATCAGTCTCTCCAACATTCCTGCACATTCCACTGACACATCCACTGAGGTCGAACTTCCAACTGATGCTTTCACTGCCACATTATCTCTCAGAAACGCGAATGCCCCAGCTGCTGCTATAAATGAATGTGAAGCCTGCCTCCTCCCCTCCACAGCAGACCGATCAAAACTCAGTCCCATTTGACTGTGCACCGCCCCCAAATTAAACAACACCGCAGCTTTTTCTATACAAATTAAAGCAAATAACTTATGTATTCCTTCCAGACCAAGATTATTGCATTAAAGAGTCGGGACCCATCAATTTATACGTAATTTATAAAAAAATACCTAAATGGATGTTTTGTTGAGAAGCCTTTTGTTTACTCTTAAACGCGTCGAACCAAGTAAAGGACACAGAATTGATGTGATCCTTGTCGGGCGAAATGGGGAACCTGGACTCTACTGCACAGAGGGCTTTATAGTAACGTTGCAAGAGGTCACGGCGAGCGGGCAACGAATCGGAGGGGCCTCGCTCAATATCTGATCGGAGCTCCTTAAGCGTCTGGAGATCGTCCTCCAAATTCTGGGCTTCGCGTTCCGAGTAATTGATGACTATGAAGTTGCGAAGCGGCCTGTACATATCTAACGAATTGGTTTTCTTCTCGAAGATCGCGAGCATGATGTTAGTGGTCGACGCCGTCGAAGTCCCCATGATAGGTGGTGGTGGGGGAGGACCGGAATGGGACTTAATTGATTGGATTAATTGGAATGGGACTTAATTGATTGGATTAATTATATAGGGATTTTTCGTAGAAATTGTAGTCAACGGGAGCTTTGGTTGAAAAATTCTACTGGCGTGTCGTTTGGTTGGCATGATTTTGATCTAGTCCTGTATAACGAAAGAACGAACCGTTCAAATTACGAAATATTTGTTAAATGTATATAGAAGTGTCAAGATGGACGGACGGGCCAAACTTGTGAAAATCGGTCCGAATCAACATGGAATCGCGGGCCGACTCGTGACTCGAGCGGACGGCTCACAGGTCAAGAAGGTGTGACCCACGGGTTTCGCGGGTTGCATCATCACCCGCTGGCCCGTGAAAAAAAATTAAAAAATTTTTTAAAAAAGGGGGATCAAAGGATACAAGATAAAATTATTGATGATTTTGCTGAAGACTTCAAAAATCTTG
>CAIGRN010076296.1:0-18255 GCA_903798345.1 Fraxinus anomala
ATATAATCAATGTCTTCATCTGACTTGGATACAAGTTAGATGATATTTTGAAGTGGGCAGCCAAGGGAGTACTGACAGCCTTAACTTTCACAATATTGAATCTTTCAAGCACCTTTTCAATTTACTCATTCTGACTCAAATATAATCTGCCAGCCTTTCTATCCCTCAAGATCTCCATTTCAAGAATATTCTTCACTACACCCAAATCCTTCATGTCGAACTTCTTGTCGAGTTGTAATTTTACTTTTCTGACCTTTATTTTATCCTTGGCTACTACGAACATATCATCAATATATAATAACAAATATGTAGTTCATCCACCACTTTTCTTTCTGAAGTACACACAACTATCATAATTATATCTATCAAAACCATGAGTAGTCATTAATGAATCAAACCTCTTATACCACTACTTAGGTGACTACTTTAATCCATACAAAGATTTCTTCAACAAGCACATATAGTCTTCTTTCCCCGAAACTATGAACCCCTCTGGTTATTGCATGTTGATGCTCTCCTCAAGTTCTTCATGTAAGAATGCTGTCTTGATATCTATTTGCTCACACTCCAAATCATTCTTAGCCACCACTTGAGTGCTTCACAACTGGTGAGAACACATATGTAAAATCAATACTTGAAATCTACATCTGTAAAATCAATACTTGAAATCTAACTTTAGTCTTTTACCACCAATATAGCTTTGTATCTAGTATCTTCAATCCCTGATGTACCTTCCTTTCTTTTAAACACCCATTTATAACGAACTACCATTTTACCTTTAGGTAATTTCACCAAGTCCCAAATGTTATTTTTGCTCAATGACTCCATCTCTTCCTGCATAACAATCATCTATCTGCTAGAATCACAACAACTGTCTGCCTCTGAATATGTAGCATGCTCTTTAGTGGAATCAATGTCTTCAGCCACACTCAATGCATAAGCTACCAAATCTACTTCTCCATACTTTTGTGGATGTCTAATCTATCTGCAAGGTCTATCATTAGGCAAGATATAACTGTCTGTCAACCCCGAACTAGACTGATCTGTAGTAGACTGTTATGTAACCTCTGATTGTTTCTTTGAACCAATTCCAACTCCACTTGAGTTGAATGATTGTACTCCTCAATTTTATCAAAATCCCCAAGAGGTGAACCATGAACAATATCAAGTTCATCAAATACTACATTCCTACTAATAGCCACTTTTCTAGTCTCAGGACACCACAACTTATAGCCATTCACACCTGATTTATACCCAAGAAAGATGCACTTTCTAGACCTATGCTCCAACTTTCCATTATTCACATGAGCATTAGTCGGATACCCAAAACTTTTCAAATCTTAATAGATAGAAGGTTTACCAGACCATACCTCTTCTGGTGTCTTTTTATCAATGAAAACAGAGGGTGGGAGATTAATTGGAAAACAAGCTGTAGTAGTCGCTTCAGCCTAAAATGTCTTAGGCAACCCAGAATTTGAAAGCATACAACGAACATTTTCCATCAAAGTTCTATTCATCCATTTTGCCACACCATTCTGTTGAGGAGTTCCAGGTACAGTCAAGTTTCTGAAGATGTCTTCAGCCCTGCAGAAGCTATTAAATTCATCTAAACAAAACTCCAACACATTATCAGTGCGTAGACATTTCACTTGCTTTCCGGTCTGCTTTTCTACCAATATTTTCCACTCCTTGAAGGTTCCAAACACATCACTCTTCTACTTCAAGAAAAATACCCAAACTTTTCTGGAGAAGTCATCAATTACTGTCAACAAGTAATAANCTGTCAACAAGTAATAATAGCCTCCCCAAAGATTTGAATGGATATATTCAAGTGTTCTTTTCGTGTTGTGTTTTCCTTTACAAAATCTGACTCTCTTCTGTTTTCCAAATACACAATTCTCACAAAACTCTATTTTGTTGGTCTTCTGCCCATCAAGAAGTGTCCTTTTACTCAGCTCCGCCATCTTATTATCACTCATATACCCGAACTTCATATGTCAAAGTTTTGTAACTTCATCTCAAATAAGAAGTAGAAACTGCTGCATTCCCAATTACTGTGGAACTGTACAAAATGTACAGTTGTGTAGAGTTTTTATGCCCTTCATGATAACAAAAGCACTTGGCTCACTTTCAAAACTCCACATTCACCAATGTATCTGTAGCCCTTTGAGTCAAGTGCACTCAAAGATATGAGATTTCGCTTCAGTTCTGGAACATGTCTTACATCTGTAAATGTTATGACGGCCCCATCGAATATTTTGATTCTGACTGTACCAACTCCGACTATTTTACAAGACGCGTTGTTTCCCATAATCACACCACATCTCGAAACTCCTTCATATGTAGAAAACCAATCCCTGCTAGGACACATATGAAAAGTACACGTCGAGTCAAGAACACATTCCTCACAAGATTTAGAATCCGCTTCAGAAATCATAAGAAGCTCTCCACCACTTTGCTCATCTTTTACAACATTAGCCTCCACTGTATTAACATGTTGCTTCTCTTCCTCAGTAGCACCAGTAGCTTTATTTATGTTTTTCAAGGCATAGCAATCAGCTTTAATATGCACATTTTTTTTACAATAGTGACATGTCTTCTCAGCATGTCTAAATTTCGACCTGCCCCTCATATTTCTGCCAAGATTTCTATCTTATTTTCTTCTGCTCACAATCAAGCCTCCAGCATGATTCCCAGATCCTCCAACAAGATGTCTTATCTTCTTCTAAGCATCATAGACATCTTCCACGATGAGAGTATCCAGACTATAGATAATAGTATATCTAAAAATCATATATGATGGCGGCATGGAACACAACAACATCAACGCCAAGTCCTCCTGATCATACTTAACTTTCAATGTCTCCAAATCAAAAACGATTTCTTTGAACATAGTTAAGTGATCATCCAATGACACACTTTCAGACATCCGGTGAGAATACAAACACTGTTTCAAGTGTAGCTTGTTGGTCAAGCTCTTTGTCATGCAAAGTTGCTCCAACTTTAATCATAATGCAGCTGCACTCTTCTCCTTAAGATCATCTTAAAGAATTTGATTCGAGAGATGTAGATGAATTTGAGATTAGGCTTTCGATCCCTACACCGCTTTTCATCCTGCGTCTAGGCAGCTGGCATCCTATCAAGGCCAAGTAAGGATTCCTCCAAATCCATCTGCACCAACACTACTCGCATCTTCACTTGTCATAATGTAAATCTCGTGTTTTTATCCAACAATGGAATATCATACTTCATTGTTGCCAATTGGAACAATCAACCTTGCGCTCTGATATAACTTATTATGAATTTCGAATCACAAGATAATGACGATATTAAAATAAAGATGAAGAAAACAATAATACAAAAAGTTTAGAGGAGGTGAATCCACTATAAAATCAATAGCTTTGAAGAATGTTTTCTCTCAATTCTCTTAGTTTCTTTAATGTATTATAATATTACAAGTCGTGACCTATATATAGGAAAATTCTAGGAACAAGTTGTAGTAGAAAAGAAGTTCAAAAATACGTCAAATGGGCTTGGGCCTAAAAAGACTGTCGTTCGAGCGACAGCCCCTCGCTCGAGTGACAATCGGGCGACGGAGTCTCAAGTTGTTATCCACCAGCTTCGCTCGAGCGTCTAGCTAGCGAAAATGTGACGACTTTTTCCTCCGATCCATAATTTTGTTCTCACCAAAACCATCTTCAAAATTACTCTAATTTAGACTCCAATATCCATTAGAATTTGGGTCAAACCACAACAAAATCAATGGCTGTCAAACGTTATAAAAGTGAAGCTACATGATGAAAATTGAGGCATGAGCCGCTTGAGATGAGCAGTATCAGAGCTATTAACATAAACATCGAGGGCGTGATGCATTAGGGCAGTGGTATTTGAGTCCAAAGTTTTGAAAATTTGTAAACTGGCCAACAAATAAGTTATAGGTGTATTATATGTATGATTTTAACAACTATGATATAGTTTCTAACATGTTAGAAATTTTGACTTGGAATTGTCCTAATTAACATAGAAATTGAATTTTTATTGTTTGTTTCTTGGTAGAGTATGATTTGTGAAATTCTATGTATTATAAGAGTGATTTACTGTTTCATACTTGTAATAGGATTAATAAATCATGTCCTATAAATATGAGCCTCCTTGTATTTTCTTTATCCCAATTTGTTGGATAGTTATGACCTATCTTGAGGATGAGACTTGGGGATGCTTTGTAGTGTCATCATGTAGGTACTAAGTGAGTTTTCTTAGTATAGGTTCTATTGTGTACTTGGGATTTGAGGGGCTGTATAAGAGATTTTATTTGATTATACAATTTTTCAAATAGTGAAACTTCTGTCTTTGAAAGCACAGAGGGAATTTTTTTTCTTCGGTTTGAGAGTTTTTCACATAGATCTTTTTTTTTTTTTTTTTCAAACAAATTATTTGAACAAACGTCTCGTGGGCAAATAGAGAAATTGATCTCAATTCTCAACATTATATAAGTGAAATACTTGCAAGAATAGTCTTGAGGACGATAGCTCATTAGAAAATGTAAAGTCTAGACCTATGATAGCACAACCTAGAAGGGGTTGAATAGGTTGTACGTACACTTTTTTTTTTTTTTTTTAATATCGTTAATTGTGATACTAAAAATTCTACGACTTCAATATGTCCAATTAAAAAGTGACGGATCAATTTTATCATGCTCAGACTAATTTTAAGTTCCACTATTTTACCATTGTTTTAATGTTCTAGATATCATGGTGCAATCAATGTTTAGACAGTTTGAGTTTCACAATTTGACATTTTAAATAATATGTATTTCACAATTTGATCAATATTTTGACAATTGGAGTTTTAATTTTTAGAGAGGGAATTCAATCCTTATTTTAACTAATGATGATTAATGACTAATTTTCAATAAAGAGATTAAACATTATATATGAATTAATTGGATTGAAAAATCTTCTGATTTTTTGTTGAATATCCATTTGAATTTTCATTTTGCATCATTATATATCAAGTGATGATCTAACTAGATATGCCGAATAATAAATATTATAGTTATTAAACTTCTAGTATAATACATTGTTTACTTCAATTTTATTAATATTGGTATAATATCAATCGTGGCAAATATTTTAGAAACTTAGTACTTTTCTCTTTAATTTATCAAAGAATAAACTAATAAAAAATTATTCTTCCAATAACGAAGTATTGGCTCTTTTGAAGTACTCGAATAATATTCTTTTAGAATATTAATATATCATAATATTCTTTTAAAATATATACAAATAAATTTGTATTTTTTTGAGAACACCATATATCATTCTTTTGAAATTCCTATATACCGTGGGTTGTGCTTTTTGAGAACATCAACACCATATTCGTTTATAATTTTCATCATGTTTTTTAGAAGCATAAGCATTATTGAATATTTATGATATATTCAATAATATTAATAAATGTACACTTCTTCTGAAACAATATGTTAATATTACTTTGAAATATTGTAATTGTAATGTCATATTCTTCAAGAGCATGTGATATTCATTAAGTATAGTGTAACATTGTGCTTCTTCAGGAATAACAACAAATTTAAAATATCAATTAAATATGTACAACTCATATATTTTACGTTGTGATCAATTATGACATACAAATCGAATATAATTGAATATGCACAGTGATTATAATATGTACCTAACAATAAATCAAAGAAAATGTGGCAGTTTATCAATTGAAATTGATAGGTGAATGCATGCACAAGAATAATTATTTAATGTAATCATACAATTTTCATAATTGAGATAATATGCAATTCTTATATTGAACAAACAATTCAAAAGAATATATAAACTTGTGGATAGGAATTGATGTGCTCTATACATGACGTTTTAAAATAAATATCTTGACACTATGACCACTGATGGTTATTGTTCACGTACAGATTTCTCACGAATGGACCGTCGAATTTTAATCATAACAATTGAATTTGAAGAAAAATGAGTTGTGAATGTCTTGTCCAAATTTCACGGACCGTCGAATGTTAATCATAATCATTGTATTTGAAGAAAAAATGAACTGTGAACGTCATGTTCAAATTTCATGATGGTTGGACCACGAAATGTTGAGATATAAATGTTTTTTTATTACAATTGCGTAGTCTATCTAGATTTTGCAAATTTCTGCAATGTAGGTCTCAAATTTTCTCTCCCGTTTGCAAGCTTTTCATTGCTAACAATATGTTATAAATTTTAAAGAAACAAGAGAAAAATAAAAGAGAAGAAATAGACAATCAAAACTCAAGAGAACCAATGCCCCATATATAGAGTTCAAAATAAGGGTTATAATTAAAGTAGAATAGAATAGACTCTTTCAGAGTAGATATGACTTTATCTAATTATTTTGATAAAATCAAATATATATCAATAATTATCTCATAAATTTATAATAGTGACAAATTTATTTGTGATGGTTTATTTCATGCTTAGCACTATTCCTACTTGTTCACTCTCATGCTTTTAGTTTAAAGCCAATCTAAGCATGTCATATCATAAAGATTCATTATCTATAAATTAATTATAATCAACAATATCAATTTCTATATTACTTATATTAATATGCGGTGTCAAATATTAAATGGAATGTTTTAAACTCAAAAAATGGAAAATTTTTAAAGGACATTTTTGATTTTATATTTAAAAAATATACAACCATATTTAACTTTTCTACATATATTTAAGGTAAATTCTACTATGGGTTCTCAACATTTTGTATGTGGTTGCTAATGTCCCTAACCTTTTATAACCCCGACACTCATGTCCCAAACTAGTAGAACAAATTTATTTAAATTTTAAGCCTTTATTTGATATAGATTAATATAAGATTTTTAGTAAATTTTGATAAAAAATGATAAAATATGTTATTGAAAAGTTTTGAATCACATGAAATATATTGTTAAAATTAATTGTTAACTTTGAATTGTGATTTTAATTCAAACCAAACAAGGGCTAAATTGCCACGTAAGTCAGGATGGATTGAAGCAAGAAATTATGTTTTATGAATATTGAGGAAATTTATCTGATTCGAATTTCTAAATGAAAGTTGAAGTTATTATTTAGATTTTTTTTTGGAACAAAGTAAATCTTTTGGACAATTTTATCGTTTCAGTCTGATATCACGTGAGTGTCATTTGACTATTTAACGTTCAAATATGGATGGTAATAGGACGGGTATGAGACGAGTCAGCTATTCCCATCCAGTCTCGTCTAATTTTTTTTCACTTTCCCTCGCCACATACTCGGTTAACGTGGAACGGGACGGGACGGGACGGGACGGGACAGGTCCCCTGCCGCATTTATTTATTTATTTTATTTTTTACTTTTATTTTTTTATGCATTTATTTAGTAAATATTATTATTTTTTTTCAATTTGTTAAGAACAACTCATGTTCTCTTTAAAAATGATGATAAATCTTTTATTTTTGTTTAATAAAAAAAATTTAAGTTTGAAATTAATTTTAAACGAGACGGATGGTAGGATGTGGACTATGTTTTTCATGTTCATCTCGTACCTACTTCAAGGTGCCTCCATCTAGTTTACCTCGTTAGACAAGTAATCCTTGTCACATTAGGGATGAGACCCACATATATCAGATTGAACGCGTTTTTTGTCATCCCTACGTTGAAATAAACGTTTTCCACTAAATGGGAACATGTGTGCACAACTTTAAAACATTGAGAACTCAATGCAATAAATGGTAAGTTGTGGATATGAGTGCCAACATTTACAGAAGGTTAAGCATAAATCATCTCTCTCAAGAGCCGGACGCGTAAACCCCCCACGCAAGCAAACCGGCAGTCCCCAATTTCGAATATTAAACCGGCTACGCAGTCGAGCGAGTCGGTCAATATCAATTCGTTTTCAATTTATCCCTGATTGATCAGATCCTTGAACAAATATCTTAACACTGTAATCCTCCTTGCCTTCTCCAAGTAAATTATCTTCATTAGATTTGTATAACCAGACGTATACATACACATACACATATAGATATAGATTTTCTTTCCCTTTTGCATATTCAATGGCTCAATACACGCAACAGTTCCTTAGTAGCGTCCTCTCGCAGCGGGGTCCATCGGCGCTGCCTTACGCGGAGGATGTCAAGTGGTTAATCCGCCAGCATTTGGTTGCTCTCACGGAGGCATACCCCTCACTGCAGCCGAAGACCGCCACGTTTACACACAACGACGGCCGCACGGTTAATCTTCTTCAGGCAGACGGAACGGTGCCGATGCTCTTCCAGGGTGTTACTTACAATATTCCGGTTGCGATCTGGCTCATGGAGTCATACCCCCGCCACGCGCCGCTAGTTTTTGTCAACCCCACCCGGGATATGATCATCAAACGCCCCCACGCTTTTGTTTCACCCAACGGCGTGGTTTCAATTCCGTATATTCAGAATTGGGTTTACCCAAGTTCTAATCTTGTTGAATTGGCTCGGAATTTGAGTCACTTTTTTGGCCGAGATCCGCCCCTATATTCGCAGCGCAAGCAGTCAAACCCTAATCCTAGTCCTAATTATGCTAGTAATAATTTGTCCAGTGTAAATTCGTCTATGGGGTCTGCTGTGGCACGGCCAGCAATACCTCCTAGGGTCTATTCACCTTCACCTACACCAACTCCACCTTATGGGAGTGGGAGTGCTTATGGTTCGGGAAGGATAATGGAGGATCCGGCTGAGGTTTTTAAGAAAAATTCTATAAATAAGCTTGTGGAGAGCTTGAATGGCGATATTAGGGAGTTGAGGAAGGCGAGGGAGGCAGAGATGGAAGGACTGTTTAGTGCTCAAGCAGTATTGAGGAAGCGTGAGGAAGAGTTAACAAAAGGATTGAAAGAAATGCAGGATGAAAAAGAGGGGTTGGAGCAGCAATTGCAGATGGTTTTGATGAATTCTGATGTGTTGGAAGGATGGTTGAGGGAGAATGAGGAGAAAATGGGGAAAAAGGAAATTAATAGTGTGGATGTGGATGATGCATTAGAGCCTTGCGATGCCCTTTCAAAACAGATGCTGGATTGCACAGCATCTGATTTGGCTTTGGAGGACGTGATTTACGCACTAGATAAAGCGGCCCAAGAAGGGGCGATACCATTTGATCAATACTTGAGGAATGTGAGGCTTTTGTCACGGGAGCAGTTTTTTCATCGAGCCACAGCTTCGAAAGTCAGGGCTGTTCAGATGCAGGCTCAGGTTGCCAGTATGGCTTCCAGGGCATCACCACAATATGCGATCTGATGGTCTAGTTCCTGTATAAGCTCATTCATCAGGTGTGCCAGTGCCATGGAGAGTTAATTGAAATATTATATATAGTCTCTTAATGCTCAACTTTATGTATACATTTCATTGTTGTGTTGCACGGTGGTAGAAATCAATATGTTCTTCATTGGTTTGTAAGAATAGCAAGTTTAAATAAATTCTAATATGATGTTTTTCCTACAAGTGTTCCTTTTATTGAACTTCTTTGTTTGCAGTCTAAATCATATAAAAATTGAACTTTTTATGGAATTTTATATTTTATCATTTGATTATATGCTATCATATGAGATAGCATCTGAAGTATTTTAAGTGTCAGGTTAGACCTTGTTTAGGAACTGCGGAAGTTTATGCAGTCGTGCAAATTCTCAATAAAAAATTGGCAGAAAATTAAGACGACTTACTTGTTAATGATATTACATAAGGAATAATATTTCTTTGGATACGCATGCAGGCAATTAGTCTAGAATACTCAAATGCGATTAAGTTTGTTTTTATTTTATTTCTTTTTGTCATGGTTTCTGTTGGCCATAGAAAAAAGAACGTCCTTAACGACATTGGTCTCTCTCTCTTGAATGTATAACTAACTTGTTGAACCTCTTTGCTTTCTTTCTGGGTGCTCTGGGATGTCAATTTATTACTTGAATAGGACATTTTGGGGATTGTCAACATGTAGTTGTAGACATGCTTTTAAAGTAAATGAGCATTAAGGTTAGACATGGGGCTCTTTTGGTTAATGACAAAGATTTGTTTTGAGCTAGAAATGTAGGTGACACAAAATTGAGATGACATGATTATCCTATCATGCCAATTGAAAAGACTGGCTTTGTATATGGTTTAGATTTTCCAAGCCAACACAGGCAGTAGAGGAAAGAAAGCAACTATACAGCTCAAAAGGGGCGGGAGTATCGTTTGTTTTTGTCAACTCCTATTTTACGTTTTATTAAGTTGCATTACGAAAAACACGCTTTTGGCTGTTATATTACCTGACAAGAAGAGGCAGAACAGTGTGAATGTTTTTGTGCGTGATTTCCATTTTTTCTCTTTTCTTACCTTCTTCTTTTTTTCTTCTTCAAGTATACTTTCTTAATTTCTCTTAAATTCTCACTGTAATCGACACTTTGTTACATATTAATCCATTGGGTGTTGAGTTTTATTCAATTTCTGGTTTATTACTGTGTTTGATTGTGTCCGGGTTGAGAGTTGAAACTCAACCATAACATTTGGTACGTGAACTGATTATGGCAGAAACTAGAAGCAAATCAAATGAGGAGCACAAGAGATTGAACAAGGAAATATTAGATTTGGGAGTTGTCTTTAAAACAAATGACCAGATGCTACAGGATGTTTGTACTAGACAAGACCGGATGGAACAAATGATGGGAGAAATGAAGGCTATACAGGAGTCTATGGTGTTGATGTTAGCTCAGTTAGCTGGGAGTAAGGCTGATGGTAAAGAAAAACAAGTAGAAGGATATGGATCACCATCTCAAACCAGTGGGGGTATCCTTAGAAGAAAGGAAATTCATTCTGGTATCTTCACAGGAAACAGAGAGGCTAGGATGGTTACCAAACTACCCAAGATAGACTTCCCTTATTTTAATGGAGAAGGGCCCAGAGAGTGGCTGAGGAAGGCAAGCAAGTATTTCCAGATCCATCAAGTAGAGGATGAAATGAAGTTGGGCATAGTTGAGATGTATCTCAAAGGAAAGGCAGACATATGGTTTCATAGCTTTATCTCCAGCCATGATTGGGGTATGTTTTCCTAGGAGGTCTGCAGGAGGTTTGCAGAAAACATGGGTGAAGAAGTGATAGAAACCTTTAGCAAACCGAGGCAAAGAGGAACAATTACAGAACATCAGGAACAGTTTGAAGAATTGAAATCCCAGGTGATGATTTCCCTACCTCACTTACCAGAATCCTACTATATTTCAATATTCACCAGTGGTTTGAGGGATGAGATCAAATCCATGGTTAAAATTATGCAACCCCCAACCTTAGCTAAAGCCTTCGAGATTGCTTTACTTCAAGAAAATACCATCATAGCCCTTAATAGAGGTCCAAAAAACTTCAAAGCATATCCCCAAACAAAATGGTCTCACCCCAGTCCTAGACCAAATAAAACTACAACTAAACCTACACCCTACACTGAACCAAACCCAAAGAACTCCACCAACCTCCTGAAATTCAAATCTATCACCCGCTCTGACTTCCAGACAAAAAAGGAGTTAGGACTGTGTTATAAATGTGATGAGAAGTATATTAGGGATCATGTGTGCAAAAATAAGATGCTCAATTTCATATTGGTGGATGAAGAGATAAAAGGGGAGTTAGATGAACCTCCAGGGGAGAAAGAGGATCAGAAGGAGAAAGGGGAACTAGAGGAGATGATGGAAACTCCATCTATGCATTGATGGGCTGCAACAGAGCAAAAACCACCAGGCTACTAGGGATGATCAAAAAGAGAAAAGTGTCTATATTAATTGATAGTGGAGTACCCACAGTTTCATTGATGAAACCTTGGCAAAAAATATCAACTGTTGGATGCAGCCAGCAACACCTACTACAGTTACTGTGGCAGGAGGTGAAAAACTCATCTAAGGCAATTTGTAATCCATTGAGATGGAAGATGCAAGACCTGGAGTTTCAATACCAGCTGAGGGTATTGAAATTAGGAGGCAGTGATATGATTTTGGGGGTGGATTGGCCGAGTCAGTTCAACCCTGTGTTATTTGATTTTCTAAGAGGCAACATTACCTTTACTTATAAAGGTATAGAGATGGAACTCCAGAACAAAGTCATTAAAGAGGAATTCCACATGATGATTGATACTGGAGAGGATTGTTGGTTCAAGAACCAAGTGTATGGAGTGGTGGCACAAATCACAGCCATCACTGAGAAAGAGACAGAGGCCATCCCTGCTGAACTTAAGGCTGTTGTAGATCAATTTCCCATGGTTTTCTTAGAACCCAAAGGATTACTGCCTTCTAGGTTCAATGACCATCATATTTCATTGAAAGAAAGGGCTTATCCCTTTAAAATCAGGCCTTACAGGTGTCCATACATTCAGAAAGCAGAAATTGAAAGGATGGTTAAGGTGATGAGAGAAAGTGGGATAGTACAACCAAGCAACAACCCTTATGCCCCTAACCTGTGTTATTGGTCAAGAAGAAAGATGGGACATGGAGATTTTGTGTTGATTATAGACAGTTGAACACCCTCACAGTCAAGGACAAGTACCCTATGCCCTTAATTGATGAATTGCTGGATGAACTTAAAGGGGCAAAGTGGTTTACAAAAATCGACCTAAGAGCAGGATACCATCAAATCAGGGTGGCTGAAGAAGATGTCCACAAGACAGCTTTTAGAACTCACGAGGGTCTTTATGAATTTAGGGTCATGCCATTTGGGCTTACAAATGCCCTTGCTACTTTTCAATGACTAATGAACGAAGTATTCAAGGAGCATCTTAGGTAGTTCATCTTGGTATTTTTTGACGATATACTGGTATACAGCCCAGACTTGAAGACTCGTTGTAAACATGTTGCTGTTGTCTTGGAACTTTTAAAACAACACCAATTGTATGCTAGGGGGAGCAAGTGCTCTTTTGGCCTATCTAGCATACAGTACTTAGGCCACATTATATCTGCAGAGGGAGTATCAGCAGATCCCTCTAAGATAGTGGCGATGCAGGAGTGGCCTAAGCCAGCCAATGTTAAACAGTTGAGGGGATTTCTTGGCTTAACTGGGTATTACAGGAGGTTCGTAAGGAGATATGGAGCCATAGCCAAGCCACTAACTGAATTGCTAAAGAAGGAGAATTTCCATTGGGGTAAGGTGGCTGAATCAACTTTCCAAGAATTAAAGGATGCTATGAGTACTATCCCAGTACTGGCTTTACCAGATTTCTCCATCCCATTCATTGTGGAAACGGATGCATGCTATGGGGGGTTAGGTGCAGTGTTGATGCAGAACAAGATGCCAATAGCCTACCTAAGCAAGGGAATAAGCAACAGGAATTTGGGGTTATCAATTTATGAGAAGGAATTTTTAGCTCTGGTGACTGCGGTAGGAAAGTGGAGGCACTATTTAGAAGGTCACCACTTTATCATTAAGACAGATCATCAGTCACTCAAGTACTTACTTGAGCAAAGGATCACTACTCCATTACAGCAGAAGTGGCTGTCTAAACTCTTAGGATTGAGTTATGAAATACATTATGAGAAGGGTGTTGATAACAAGGTGGCAAATGCCTTGTCCAGGAGAGAAGAAAAAGGGGCTGAATGCTTGGCAATCACTGAGGTCACTCCAATGTGGGTTGAACAGGTAATAGCTAGCTAAAAAGGAGATGAAGAAGCAGAAGGTAAAATGACTGCTGTGCTACTTACTAAAGACATGAAGCCAGATTACCAGTTCTGGAAGGGACTTCTCAAATACAAGTCAATGATGTATATTGGTACTGGGGGAGGAGTAAGGAAGAAACTGATTGCAACCCTTCACTCATCCCAGGAAGGGGGACACTCAGGAATACAAGCAAGTATACACAAGGTTAAGCAATTCTTCTTCTGGCCTGGAATGAACAAGGACATTAAACAGGAGGTGTTGGAGTGTGACACGTGCCAAAGGTGTAAAGGGGAGCATGTAACTTACCCAGGATTACTTCAACCCCTACCAATACCACAATATGATTGGAGCCATATTTCCATGGACTTTATTGAAGGGCTACCTACTTCTGGATCAAAGAATGTGATATTGGTTGTGGTGGATAGGTTTACCAAATATGCTCATTTCTTAACCCTCTCACATCCTTGCAGAGTCCCAACCATCGCCAAGTTATTCATGGATAACATCTACAAGTTGCATGGAATGCCTCAAAGCATTGTTACGGACAGAGATAAGATATTTACCAGTGGGTTCTGGCAGGCATTGTTCAAACACCTGGGGGTCAAATTGCAGTTAAGCACAGCCTACTACCCACAAACTGATGGGCAGACAGAAACGCTGAACCAATGCCTTGAAATGTACCTAAGATGCATGGTTTACAAGTAACCAAAACAATGGATTAAATGGATTAGCCTAGCTGAATGGTGGTACAACACTACCCTGCACACCTCTATTCAAATGACACCTTTTGAAGCCTTATATGGCATCAAACCCCCACAACTAGCCTTGGGACCCTATCAGCAAACTAACATTGCTGGAGTTGAAGATATTCTGCAAGAAAGGCAGAAGATCGATAAAATGCTAAGGGAGAACCTTGCCGAAGCCAGTGCCAGGATGAAGCATTATGCAGATCAACATAGAAGTGAAAGGGAATTCCAAGTTGGGGATTGGGTATATTTAAAGCTTCATCCATATGCTCAGCAAACTGTAGCTAGGAGATCCAACAGAAGCTATCTGCAAAGTATTATGGCCCTTACAAGGTAGTGTAGATGGTTGGGAAAGTAGCCTATAAACTGGAGTTACCCGCTGCATCCCAAATCCATCCTACATTCCATGTCTCGTTACTAAAGAAGATTGGAGAGAGAGGTTAGCCTATATGATCTTCCGAGACATTACACAGGAGTTGAGGACCTCGCGTAACCATTGCAGGTCATTTCTGCTAGGTTAATCAATAAAAAGGGTAGAGCCCGTTCTCAATGGCTAATACACTGGGAGGATTCTAATCCAGAGGAAGCTACATGGGAGGATTAAGAAGAAATTCAAGCCAAATTCCCAGACTTCCAACCTTGGGGACAAGGTTGTTTTAAGGGGAAGGGATGTTATGAAGAGAAGGGAACTCAGCTGAATTGGGGGAAAAAGAAAAAGAGGAATCCCAGAAACAGGGAGCAACACAGGCATTATAGGAAAGAAAGCAACCATACTACTCAAAAAGGGCGGGGGCATCTTTTGTTTTTGTCAACTCCTATTTTACGTTTTATTAAGTTGCATTAGGAAAAACACGCTTTTGGCTGTTAAATTACCTGACGAGAAGAGGCAGAACAGTGTGAATGTTTTTGTGCGTGATTTCCATTTTTTCTCTGTTCTTACCTTCTTCTTTTCTTCTTCTTCAAGTATACTTTCTTAATTTCTCTTAAATTCTCACTGTAATCGACACTTTGTTACATATTAATCCATTGGGTGTTGAGTTTTATTCAATTTTTGGTTTATTACTGTGTTTGATTGTGTTCCAGGTTGAGAGTTGAAGCTCAACCATAACTAAGCCCTTGTTATGGATATCAAATTAGTACTGATTTTCTATATTTAGGTTTACGGAAATGACTGTACTTGTTTTATTGCTCTTGTGGGAGGTAGTTTACAAAGAGTGCATTCTAAAGATGCTCGTTTGATCCCCCAATTATCTCCAATTTCATGCATGCTAGCCTGATATTTTTCTTGCTGCACATGGTCGGAATGTTCTTATTTTCCATTTTTATTTTCTTTTAGCTTAAGATCTGTTCTGAAATCTCAATTTTAGCTCATTTGAAGTGAGTGCTACTTTCTGGTCATTGATTGAAATTTAAGTTTGGAACTGTGCTATGTATTTACCTGGGCCTTGGTTTCATTCAAGGAATCTCTTATGGCTCAATTAGTATTTGGATTTTGGTAATAGTTCCTTCTTGTACTCATTTATACCATTTCTATTGACTAATTGATTAGGATATGTATAATGGGGATTGCTGAAGATAGTGGGAAAGCTGTTTCATAACTCAAAATGAGATGGCTAGATTTTACATAATAATTTGATTTGTCTTGTCATTTTTTAGTACAATTCTGCTGGGAAATATCCATTAAACTGTGAAGGATATTAGCTGTAATGTATCTGAAATTTGTTGTTTACATATTTGTTGCACGCATCTCTAATGTGATATTGTATGAGGGAATGTGGTTGAAATTTTGGATGCATTAGATTTTTGAGAGAATTTACACATTGCTATGAGAATGTCAACCATTTCTTCATATCTATCACACTGCCTTAACTCCCTTCAGTTCTCTGCCACCCGTCCATGTTGCAAACACTGTAAGAGTATCTGTGTGTCTGTAAGGTCTTTAAATTTGCTCTTAAGCGTGTTATCGATATCATTGCTTTAGAAACTTGTCTGAGGCTTATGCTGCCCCACATGAGACTTCCATTAAACAACTCTAGAGCTTATGCCTTGTGTTCCATTTGTCCAGGTTTACACCTCTATTTATTTAGGCTTACGTCTCATGGCCTTTGTGGTGGGGCTCTTGATTTTCTAGCCGTTTTGGGCTTTTATTGTTAGCTTTGATCCTTTTTGGCTATTTTAAGCCTCAGGGCGACTGTGGTGTGCTCCATTGTCTTGCCATTTTTTGGGGTTTTAATTATTGGCCTCAGCCTTTTAAGCTATTTTTTCTTTTTGTTTTTTGTGGGCTAAATGTTATATGGATTTCTTTTGTGCCTTTACATGGAAGGGGAAGGGGAAGCCACAATTACAAGTGAATAATGATAACAAAGAACACAAAGACACACGTGTTTGAGGATTTTCTTAAAGATTGTGTTAGTAGAGATGACATTGGCAGTTTCTACGTCTAGTATTATATTAAAATATTTCATAAATATTTAGTACATTTAAAAAATTATTAATTTCTTTGTTGATATACATTTTATGTTGCTTCCAAGTTACACTCTTAATTTTGTTTTATTATAGATTCATAGATTATTTTATAGATTATTATGAGCATATTTTTGTATTTTTCCGTTGTTTTGAATGATTTTATTGGTTTGTGTCGAGGCTTATGCTTTGCATCAGTGGCAACACACTTTGATACCCGATTGATCCCACTTTTAGACATTGATGATATCAAACTAGTATTGATTTTCTGTTGGTTATTGGAATATGATTGGGGGTTTGGTGAGGATTAAAATTAGATTTTTAGTAGATTATGATAAAAAAAATTTAAATGTGTGATTGAAAAGTTGTGGGACACATAAAGTTTGTAGTTAATAATAATTATTTGAATCTGAGTTAGATTAAAATTTGATTTTTAATTTGAAACAAACATGGCTTTAGTTTTTCTCGAGAGATTGCTTAACCAAGAGCTGTAGTTTTGAAGAAGTACTTAATGTTCTCCCTAATATCTATAGTTGTAAGCGTCGTGACTGGACAGTTATCCAGCTGTACATTATTTGAACACATCTTATTTTCTGTTAGATTCACATTCTTAAAAAAAAATCATTCTTTCAAAATTCATTTTCAATCACATTTTTCAATAAAATAAATATTACACGTAAATCCAAAACTTTTCCTTATATTTTAACCACATTTTTCATCACATCACATCACATCATAAAAAAATTTCTTTTTTTCAATAATATGTATCAAACACCCCCATTATATTTTGTTCTTATTCTAGGTTAAGATTTGTATTGAACTTTCATTTTTAACTTGTTAAGCGTGTGCTATCTTCTTCTTTTTATTGAAATAATTGTTTCTAGGAATCTCTGATGGCTTGGTTAACTGTTGGGTTTTGGTAAGAATTCCTTATTATCATCGTCTTTACCTTTCTATGGACAAATAAGTAAGGATACACATAATTGGGATTGCTGAAGATACTGGGATTTGTTCTGTAGGAGAAGTATTTATTAAACTTGAATGATATCAACTGTCGGTGCTCTTTGAAGTTCATTTTTTGCATGTTTTGTCCTCGACTGTTGGTCAGTGTGATCTCTGACTAGGAAACTTGGTTTGAGATTTTGGTGCATTGGACTTTTGAGATCTACGCCAATGAAGCACTAGAATGTCAAGCCGTTTTTTTTCTTTTGGATTTAAAGGTTAATTCCATGTTTTATATGTGTATTTATTGCTTGCAGTTAATGATGTTCAATGTCCGTCGAGATTAAAAAAGAAAATCTAATCACTTGTGTATAAGCCGATTTCCATTCCACATTAGTTTCTCATTATCACCTATTGTAAAATTATATAAGAGATTTTATGTAAAATAATCGA